>CABHPP010116634.1:0-18597 GCA_902168425.1 Peromyscus attwateri | reverse complement strand
CCAAATGGAATTATTCATTAAACCTAAAATAAGTAAATGTTATGACAAGGTCATACAATGAAATAATACATGGCAATAAAAGACATGTATGAGTCTTGTACAAATGAAGTCAAATAAAAGGTCAGACATGAGGTGGGGGGCAAAGTAGTAAATATTGATCAACTCTGTTGACAGATACTTTTTAGACCTTTATAAATGAGAACAGGAAAATTTTACTATGGTACATGGTAACATTTTCTAGACAGAAGGAGGGGTCTTTCTTTGGAAATGGGTGTGCAAAGACTCCTAAGAAGGCTAATATTTCTCTGCATCTAGAAATGATACACAGTTACACTGGTGCTCAAATTAAAATTCATTGTTGCTCCCTCTTTTCTAAGAAAGCACCATAAGAAAACAGGACCCCAAGAAAGACACAGGGATTGCCCAATAACAGAGAAATGGATGAGATCTACATGAGCAAACTGGATGTGAGGAGGGTAATGAAGAGCAAGGGTGGAGGGAAAGAAAGCTTAGGGAAGCGGAAGATCCCAGCTGGATCAAGAACAGAAAGGGAGAACAAGGAAAAATAGATCATCATAAATGAAGACCCCATGGGAATAGGAAGAAGCAAAGTGCTAGAGAGGTCCCCAGAAATCCACAAAGATACCTCCAAAATAGACTACTGGCAATGGTTGAGGTAAGCCCGAACTGACCTACTCTGGTGATCAGATAACCAAACACCCTAACTGTCGTGCTAGAAATCTCATCCAATGACTAATGGAAGCGGTTTTAGAGATCCATGGCCAGTCTCCAGGTGGAGCTCCAGGAATCCAATCAGGGAGAAAGAGGAGGGTTTGTATGAGCAAGAATTGTTGAGACCAAGATTGGAAAAAGCACAGGGACAAATAGCCAAACTAGTGGAAACACATGAACTATGAACCAATAGCTGAGGAGCCCCCAACTGGATCAGGCTGTCTGGTTAAGTGAGACAGTTGATTAACTTGAACTGTTTGGGAGGCCCCCAGGCAGTGGGACCGGGACCTGTCCTTAGTGCATGAGCCAGCTGTTTGGAACCTGGGGCATATGCAGGGACACTTTGCTCAGCCTGGGAGGAGGGAACTGGACATGCCTGGACTGAATCTATCAGGTTGAGTTGAATACCCAGGGGAGTTCTTGCCCTGGAGGAGGTGGGAATGGGGGGTAAGATGGGGGGAGGGCAGGGGAGCAGAAGGAGGGAAGACAGGGGAATCTGTGGCTGATAAGTAAAATTAAATCAAATTATAAAATTAAAAAAAAAAACACATACACAACCTGGCTCTGAAACCAGAGCCAAAAGGTTTAAAATGGCCAGTGAAAGAAACATAATTTGACCGTAAAATCAGAGCCAAAGAAACACACTCTGCCCCTGACCAACTCATCACAAAAACCACCAATCCCTGAGCATGAATACCACCCAATCCATGATCATGAAGTCCAGCCAATTTCTGAGCTAATTCCAAGCTCAGAGATTGAAAACTGACTTATTCCCACCCTGAAAATCTTTACCCTGGAAACACTCCACCCCTAAGAAGCCCTATATAAGCCCTGTACCTGTTCAGTTTGAAGTCGTCTTTTCCACCTTGGCAGAGGCAGCCACCCTCCTGGATTCCTCCCTTCCAATAAATCTCTTGAATAAGGTTTCGATGACAACCTTTGTTTACCAGAGTGGAGTGGGACAGACAAATAACAACTTTCACCAGAGCTGGAGCACAGCTGCTACATATCTGTAGAGAAACTCCCTCAGCAGAGCAGAGTTGTAAGGGCTCTCTCTCAGGAGAGGAGCAGAACTGCTACATTACTGTGGGGAAACAATCCCCCACCAGAACAGAGCTGTTGGTATTGCCTGCCTTCTGACAGCCAGAATACCTTTCTCTTCAGAGCTGTAATACCTACAAGTATAAGCTGGCTTCTGTACCAGTTTGCACTCCCACTAGCAATAAGTGAGTGTTTCCCGTTACTTCATATCCTTGCCAGCATGAGTTATCACTTGTTTTGTTGATCTTAGCCATTCTGACAGATATAAGATGAAATCTCAAAGTAGTTTTAATTTGCACATCCCCGGTGCCTAAGAATTTCTTTAAGTGTTTCTCCATCATCTGAAGTTCCTCTTTTGAGAATTCTCAGTTTAGATCTATACCCCATTTTTAATTAGGAATTATTTGGGGGTTTTTTGATATCTAGTTTTTGTATGTGTGTTCTTTATGTATTTTGAATATTAGCCTTCTATTGCATGTAGAGTTTTTTTAAAAAAATATTTTCCTGTGTTTTAGGCTGCCACTTTGTCCAGGTGATGGTGTCCTTTAGTGTTCAGAAGATTCTCAGTTTCATGAGGTCCCATATATTAATTGTCGATCCTTAGTGTCTATGCTGACAACATTCTGTTTAGAAAGTCTTTTTCTATGCCAATGAGTTCAAGGCTATTCTCCACTTTCTCTCCTGATAGGTTCAGTGTATCTGGTTTTATGTTGAGGTATTTGATCCACCTGTACTTGAGTTTTATGAAGCATTGCAAGTATGGAATGCTTGTGGAAAGTATGTGGAGGTGTATTTCTTTATATAGTAGCCGCTTCATGCACTGGATAGAAAAATAAGAAACTAAGACTGCCATTTGAGATGGAGTGCTACTGGTGAGAAATCATTGGGTGTCTACTTTCTTCTGTGTGTGGAATAACATATTTGCCTTTTGATTAGTGTCCACCATAGGAATATGGAGATACTATGAAACAATTAAAAGACTAGATAGTACGCTGCATTCCCTGAGACCAGCACATATTCAATAAAATTGACAGCAATCTGTCAAGGTGATTTTTGTGACTGACCACCACTATGTATCAGAAGCCATGAAAATGAGGGTGAAATGGCTGTCCAATGGGAACTTGCTCATTGGAGGTAAAAACTATGAGAAAGGAAATGAAGCTCTCTCTGAGAGACCACAGTTCCCTTGAAATTTATCTTTTCCTCTATATTTTTGTTTTATTTTTGAATACAATACCTTTCTCTTTTGATATCTAGCTGTACATCATCAACTTTTTGATTAAGATTCTAAGAGTCTGAAAACACTCAAACCAGACAGCAACCACTGGTCCCAGAGAAAGTAGGATAAAAATGATGGAAAATGGTATTTGCAGCTAATCTTCGATATGGAAAAAGAAGAAACTCAATAATTCAGCATATAGATAGAAGCCTTAATTGTGGCTCAGTAGAGGAAACCATGATTAGCAGGGAGTATCATGGCTACTGATGGATACTGGGAAAATGAGTCAGTTTTCTTCAAAAATTCAGCAATTGAGAGGCTACCAATGCTCTAGCAGATGGCACTATACCCATACACATATGGCAACATGGAGTAGAGACAGGGGTGTGTAGCAAATCACATAAAGTTGAGAAGGAATAGTGGTGTGGAAATGGGAAAGCTATTGAAGCAGCAGTAATGAAAGTTAGGCCTAATCAAAATACTTTGTGTACATGGATGACATTCTCAAACAATAAATAGGGTAAAACTGCACAAGAAATGTAGTTTCCTATATATTCTACTGTTCTCTAACAATTCTCTTTGAATTGAAACAGTCCCTCCAATAAAGGAGGCTCATGAGACTGAGGAAGCAAACACAGTTCACATGACTGGGAAAACTGAAACTTCAAAGATTCATGAGTGTCTTCCCAAGGATGAAGAACCAGTAAACAACTGCTAGGTCAGAAGGTTGTCTGATCAGGTGCACTGCTAGGAGGAGTCATTCAGACCTGTTGAGATGATTTCAAGTCGTGCAGAGATCTCTAGAGTTGAAACTTCCATGGGTTATCAAACATGCTGAGGTGGTGTTTTCAATAATGAAACTGCATTTCAGTTCCCTCATTCATACTCCTCTAAGTAACCCCAATAAACTCAATTCAACAAACTGGGATTTGGTGAAAATATTACTTCCATTTGCAATCAATTCCCTGTCTGTGGTGAGTACACACATGTGTATCTCCTAGTAGAAAGTCTCACACAACATCTATGTGTACTGCAGAAGTTAACAAGTTGTCTTGTTCTGATTGTGAGATACACTGATGTTCAAATGTACTGATTATTATCTCTGTGAAAGATTTTGAATTTGTGGTTTAAGGATCAATATAGCCTTTATTATTTTAAAGACATTCATATATTTCTTACAATCCCATTCTGATTGAATACTTCTTTATTTTTATAAATTTTTATCAAGGCAACACATATATCTTTTTTTTAGAAGTCTTCTTCCCTCAATTTCCCATATCTCAGCAACAGAAAGACCTGTTAGCCTTGTTATGTCGTGCTTTTTATATTTTTGTGTATTGATATGAAATTGAATAAAAATACAAGTTGTTAATTGAAAAATGTTTATTCTAGACTTTAAATTGCTGACAATTAAGGCTAACTGGTTCAAGATTCCTAAATCATTAAAAGCAAAGTGATGATTTTATCTCATTAAACCTTTATATAGTATATTTTTAAGCAAATAAATTTGCTTAAATATTTATTTCATGTGCTTAGTATGAAATATATTGTGGTTAGTATGAAATACATTAATACAATAATATAAATTCACAATAATACAAAATTTATGTGAATATTTGACTCATTGAAATGCAGTTTTAAATTTTTCCATAAATTATGCTATCAAAACAAGCTCTTTAAATACATTTATTTACTTCTTCACAAAATTTGTAGGTATATTTCTTTGAGGACCATATTGAAGAGGACTGGAGATAGCGGGTAGTTCCGTGTTGATCATGATTAAATTGGAATTACTTCTAGAATGTTTTATCAATTTAAAATGATTTTGGCTGTGAGATTGCATGTATAGCCTTTACTATGTCAACAAATGTTTGATGATCTTTTATTCTGTAACTTGTATCATGAATATATGATGGATTTTGTCAATGGCTCTTTATGCATTTATTGAAATAATCATGGGAATTTTTTGCTTTTAGGTCTATTTATGTGATTTATTACATTCACTGATTTTGCAATATTGAAGCATTCCTGCATCTCCAAGACTAAAAAAAAAGAGCCTTGGCCCAACTAACCAAAAGAAGAAAAATAGATCACTCAAATTAGTAGAGTCATTAATGGACTGGAAAGCATCACAAAATGAGCCATGGCAATTCAATATATTATAAGGAGATGTTTGAATAAACTATATTCCATCCATTAGGTTGAAAATATATAAGAAACATAAATTTCTAGATGCATGCAATTGACCAAAGTTAAACTAAGAGGAGAAGGATGTCGCGACCACCTCGACCAGCAAGGAAGACACGACACCGAGCTCTTCTTTCTGCAATTTATTCAGGAACCTTGAA
This sequence comes from Peromyscus attwateri, assembly GCA_902168425.1. Lineage (NCBI taxonomy): Eukaryota > Metazoa > Chordata > Mammalia > Rodentia > Cricetidae > Peromyscus > Peromyscus attwateri. The sequence goes on along the minus strand of CABHPP010116634.1, from coordinate 13,257 downwards.
CAATCTTCTGACCCCGGGGAAAGCCTCTCCCAGCCCTAAATAGGCTCTGGGCAGCCAACCCCATGTCACCACATGGGCATTGCCCATAGGCTCAAGCATGCATAAGCAAGCCCCAATTCCACTATAGCCTTATATGGAGTTGTTTACCACAGGGAGCGCTCGCCATCGGGAAGGCGGAAGGCGGAAACCAGCGCCATCTTTAAGGCACGGCTGTACTCAGCTCCCCACAGTTCCCCCTTTTGTTCTGTTTAAAATAGCAGGCGAGAGCAGGGTTCTGATCTCTGTTGAGGAACAGAGGACTATGTACTGGCATCCACACAGGTGTCAGCCACCCAGAGAATGCTTGACCTGTCCGATACCCTTTTTTACAGAGGTGGGGACTTGGGGCATTAACCCACATGTAATCAGACATGCTCTCCTCAAGACCAAAGATGCTGTTGTGGTCCTGAGTGTAGTGTGCTAGCCTCGCATCCTGTATATGAATTTAATCTTTTAAGGTAACCAACCAGGCCTGGGGAGACTGTCCGGCCTCTATGGCCGTAAAGGCTTGAATGATCATGGCTGTACTGCTGCTGGGAGAGCCTAATACGACAGATGCACCACAGGCAAATCAGGGAGGCAAGTACCAGTAGGCCTGTTAAGGCACCTAAACCCGCCCACTCTTTCAGATGATTCATGGCCGTAGAGATCCAGGACGACAGCCCTTCTGCAAGTCCAGGATCCACCTGAGTTGAATTGACAGCAACTATGGCCACTCTCAATTGATCCATCAGGCCATCAAATTCTCCGGTCCAATTCCCTAAAAGATAACTAGACAACTGTTTAGACAAGTTTGCAGCACAAATAAAATTTTTATATTGGATACTAGTTACACATAAGCCAGGATATTTCCATTAACATCCAAGTTGGGCCATTTGTCATAAGGTATCAATCTGCTCTTGAACCAAATCAATTCTTTGGCTAACCACCATCAATCCACCCTTTAGCTGAGCATTAATTCCCTTTTGTATATCCAGGGCTTGTGCCACATTAGCAGAAAGATTGTTTAGGGTCTGTGCTGTTTGGACAGTATGAGTCATGGCTATGGCTGCGGTAGTCGCTCCAGCTGCTGCCAGGGCAATAGCAGCAACGATGGCCGCCGCAATGCCAAAATCTCTCCTATGTCCAAAACCAAAATCTTTTTGTAGTTTTATCTCATTTTAAGTTTAAAAAGTTCAAAAAAGTAAATTTTGGTATAAGGCTTTCACTTTTAAATATGAAGAGATGTTTTACAACCAAAACTTTTTGCAGTTAATAATTTTAGTTCAAACAAGCGTCTCTGTATCTTTTGTTCTCACAGACAGACTTTAGGTGCAGTAGTATTCTAAACTGCATCGTTTTTTATGTTAGTTCAGGTTTTTTTGTGTTGTATTGATTTTTTACAGATCTCAGCTGCGGATGCCTTGTTGTGCTGGTTCTGGTGTCTGCCATTCTTAGCTTTTTAGCGGCTTCTAGAGCTTTTGAAAACCGCTCAGACTGCCTGCTTTGCAGTCTGCTAGGACACTAACTTCTGTATCTCAGGTTCTTTTACCATATACATTAAGAATAGACTCACACTTAACATTTACATTTTACAAACTCACATATAACATTTTTGGCCTTGCAAAGCATTTAAGACTCACATTTAACATTTACACTTTTTTACAAACTCACATATAACATGTGCTTAAGCATAAATTCACATTCAACATTTACATATTTTTACAAACTCACATATAACATATTAACATCTTATTTATACTCTTTAAGGAAACTATCTTATTTTTATTTTAAACTTACATTTATAACTAGCATCTTTATTTCTTATAAGCTTATTACTACATGTCTTAGGACTACCTTAGATATTTTTTGTAAGCTTATATTCTTATACTTATCTTATTTTTTATTTAAACTTACATATATTACTACATGTCTTAAGACTACCTTAGATACGACAAAACAAAGGCTCTTCATTGTTAACAATAAACAGAAATGGAGGATACACACAAACTGGAGTAGGTCTATACACCTGTACTACTTGGAGATGGGGTCACTGATGACTTAACATGTGTCTCTCAGGAGCCCCATTGTTTTGAAGAGCTCCAACTGTACTAACTAAGCCCATGCAGCCCTCTGGCAATCATAATCATTGGTTTCAGGTTCATACAGCTGCCATTAACACCGCATAGAAGCCAATTATCAAAAGGATTAGAAGGTGTGGCACAAGCCTTCCTCTCCTGTTGTTTTTTTTTGTCCTTTTCCTTTTTTTGTTTATGAACTCTAACACTTTCCACCTGTTTTGTAATTGATCTTACCTCTTTTGATTCACTAGATTTAGCTCTTTTTGACTCTGACAAGTCGCTTTCAAGCTCACTTTCAAGCTCTGAAAGACTAGGGTACAACTTCTTACCCTTTTCTCCCTTCTTACTTTCTGTTTTATCCGATAAGGCCTTTTCTGATCTCTCTTTCTTCAATGTATCCAAAACAGTCTGCCCCCTTTTAACCGCTTCACTGCACCTCTGATCCTCAAGATAGCCTCTCACCAACTTCCAAACGGGCTTCACCCCACTCCTTAATGTTCCTTGCTCCACGGCAAAATCAAGATCTCTTCCTAACCTTTCCCAGAATGCTGTAGTTAAGCTTCCAGAAACTGCAAACCAAGGAGCTACAGTATCACACTCCTCCAGAAATCTTTCTAGAGTGCTTTTCTTTATTTTCAATTTCTTAGATAAGAGCAGCTCATTAAGAGCCAAAAAAATTGGGTGCGACGAAGAAGCGCCCATAACTGTTCTCAAGCTAGAAACTAGTAGTTTCTCTTTATACCTTTAACCTTCCACTTTTGTCATGGCTCTTTAAATCCTTTTAACCTTCCGCTTTTGTCGCGGCTCTTTAAATCCCGCTCTCTCTTTATCTACAGAGAAGAGCAATTCCCCGCTCTAAACGCGGATCCCCACCTTACCCGAGGACTTACCGGTATACCAACCTGACTGCAGGAAGTTCTGAGCTCCACAAGGAAAAAAGTGGGTCCCCGTACGGGCCACCAGTTGTTGCCACCACCTCGACCAGCAAGGAAGACACGACACCGAGCTCTTCTTTCTGAAGTTTATTCAGGAACCTTGAACAATCTTCTGACCCCGGGGAAAGCCTCTCCCAGCCCTAAATAGGCTCTGGGCAGCCAACCCCAGGTCGCCATGTGGGCATTGTCCATAGGCTCAAGCATGCGCAAGCAAGCCACAATTCTGCTACAGCCTTATATGGAGTTGTTTACCACAGGGAGCGCTCGCCATCGGGAAGGCGGAAGGCAGAAAGCAGCGCCATCTTTAAGGCACGGCTGTGACCTGTCCAGCAGGTCAGGTTATTCGTGGGTCTCGAGCCAGGAAACACCTGAAAGCCAATGGGGAGAGAAGGAAAGGGAGCCAAGCGCAAAATAAGAGACTGAGTCAATCTGAGTCACGTCAAGGCTCCGTTTATTAACTGTATGCTGAAGCTTTATAAGCAGGGCTTCAGGCGGGGGAAGGGAAGCAAGGAGAGAAGAATGAGAATTCCTGAGGAAGGGTTAGGGTGAGGTCACTTTGGTCCCAGGCCCCTGCAGCTGGCTGATTAGCATCTGTTTTAGAACATTTATCTAATTGTAAATCCTGCGGTCGCCGGTACCAGGCCCCTGTTGTTGGTTGATTAGCACATGTTTCAGGAGGTTTATCTAACCGTAAATCCTGCCGTTGGCCGGTACCAGGTCCCTGTTTTTGGGAGGCTTGATAAATCAAGGAAAGTGACACAGCTGCACGGAGTCGGTCCTCAACAGTTCCCCCTCTTTTCTTTTTAAAAGTGAACCACGTTTATGCGGTCAGGCTTTAAGAGATCTGGGTCTGAAGGGATGGCTTCTGGTCTGGAGGATCACAGAGGCCCTGTCCCTCTATGCTATGAGAAGAGGGGTCCGGGAGGCAATGTCTCCCCAGATTCAAACACTACAGGTGTCCCCATGGTGCGGGAATCAGCGGACCGTGCAGTTTTTTTGGAGGGAATGGAGATTGCTGAACACCAGACTATTACTGCACAACCATTATGCAACGGGGAATATAATCCAGACTCTCGGTTTATAAGGGCATCCTCATCCCCAGTCTGTGCAGTCACAGCTGCACTCCAGCCATGCCTGGAGCTTTCCCTCACACAGGGGCTGTCTCGCCCGAGTCGAGGGGTCTGTGTGGGGCATCTCCATCATAGTCCTAATAGGACCAGGGGGTGTTAGGACCCAAGGGCACTGAAACTGAGAGAGCTCCTGGCCATTCTCCTCTGTATCTAGTCTATGATAATGAATCGAAATATGCTGTGGTAAGGCCGAATCAATCTGATTTTTGATAAACCGAGTCAACCGCTGAAAGGCCCAGGGACCAAAGGTAATGAGAAGGAGAAGGACAATTAAGGGGGCTAGAATGGTAGGTAGCAAGGTGGAGAGCCAGGGGGACCCTTGCAGCCAATTTTCAAACCACCCGTGCTGATTTTTAAATTCCCTTTTTCTTTGAGCCAGCCTTTCCCTTAATTTTTCCATCGATTCCCTGACAATACCAGTATGGTCTGCATAAAAGCAGCATTCTTCCTTTAGGGTGGCACATAAGTCTCCCTCCTTCAAGAACAACAGATCTAGACCCCTTCTGTTTTGTAGTACTATCTCTGAAAGTGAAGTGAGTGATTTTTCAAGGGCTGAAATGGATCTTTCTATAGCTTCTAAATCGGTGGTCATGGCCATCTGTAGCTGCATCAGGTGGTTGTTTTGTACAAGAGCAGTGGCTCCGGTACCAATACCTGCAGCAATGCCTCCGATACCTAACAAGAGGGCAATAGTCATAGATACAGGCTCTCGAGTGTATCTGCCCCTTTGTTCAAAGAATTCTATCACTGACCTTTCTTCATGATATGTGACACGAGGCCATAGCTGAACAAGTACACAGAATTCATGGGAATGATTGACTATCAGAGCAGACACACAGGGGGTTAACCCGGTGTTGCAGGCCCAGTAGGACCCATTGGGTGCCTCAAGATAATATCTTCCTTTATAGGGTGTCAAGGTTTCATTACAGAGATGCCTATGGGTTGGTGGGGCTTTGCCTAAACAGGAACCTTGTCCAGAAACCTCAGAGAGTGTCAGTTTAAGAGGCTTAGTCTGACACCTACTGCTCGGGGAAGTGAGGTTGCTGGCAGCAGACTGGAAGGCGATTCCCTCATAATACTGAGGACTGGAGGTAAGGCAAAGCCAGCAATCCAAGGTCTTGTTTGGATTTGTGGCATTTAGGGCCATATAGGCTCCCTGGACCAAATTAAACAATCTATCCCTAGTTCCCCCAAAAGGAACAAGGAGAGTGCTGCTACTGGAACCCATGATGTTAGTCATGGTGCTTGGTGCAGGGTTCGGGGAGGGATGAGGTGGTGGCACTTTCTTGTGGTTGGAGGGAACCTTTTGGTCAGGAAGAACTAAATTGGGGCCCATTGATGTTGGGCTCAGGTTTTCTATTTTTAGTTGGATCGTGAAAATGCCTCTTTTGTCTACGCCATAGAGATACCAGTGGAGTCCCCATGTTTTTCCCGAAGGCAATTCTCGATTTGCCTTGCCTTGGGGAGCGGCCACCAGGAGTAAGGGGCATGGTTTGCAGTAACCCTCCAGACCTCCTCTCCTGTTTGTGTTAAAATCTGCCAGGCAAGCTTTTTGATAGCGTGGGGGCTTTCTTTGGAAATGCAAAAGAAGGGGAGGAGTAGGCAGACGATGAAGCAGGGGTTGATTCTCCGAGGCCGGCAACGAACAGGTCCCGCCATTGAGAAGTCCGTGGCTCCCTTCATTTTCCAAGCTGCAGGCGTTTCTGTAAGGGAAGAAAAAGAATTTTTGTCTCAGGGCTGTGTCCTGGATGTAACAGTTATTATTTTCTTAGTCTAGGGAGGCAGCTTGTGTAGAGTAGGGCTTGATCAGCCTTTCTGGTAGCCAACGAGCTCCATTTTCCTTGAAATCATAGATATATGCAGACCCTTTTCCCCAGATTATAACTGGATCAGGGCCACCCCATTTCCCAGTGATTGGATCTTTTAAAGGGCCTGAGCATATCCTTGTTTGGTTTCTGGGTGCCAATGTCGCTCAGCCGCAGATTTCCCAAAGTTATCCAATGTCAAAAAATTTAACACAAGGAGAACATGAGAAAGCAGAGCTTTTTGGTTTCCCTTAAGGGAAAACAATATCTCTTATGAGATCAGTTTATTAAGAGTATTTTTCAAAGGTTGGTGAGCTCTCTCCACAATACCCTGGCCTTAAGGGTTATAGGATATTCCAGTGATGTGTTCAATTCCTAATTGTAAACAAAATTGTTTAAATTTATTACTAGTATATCCCGGGCCATCATCAGTTTTTACACATTTTGGCTGACCCAGCACTGTGAATACATGCAACATATGATTGACAACATCTCCGGTGGCTTCTCCACTGTGAGCGGAGGCACAAATAAATCCACTGAATGTATCTACAGCAACATGCATGAACTTTAATTTACCAAAAGAAGGAACATGTGTGACATCCATCTGCCACACTTGTCCAGGTATAAGTCCTCTGGGGTTCACTCCACAATGGGGTTCAGGTAGGAGCATCAGGTAATCTTTACAGCTTTTTACAATTTCCCTAGCCTGTTTTCTGGTAATTGAGAACTTCCGTCTCAAAGTTTGAGCACTGAGGCAATGAAGGCGGTGAGCCTCACGAGCAGCCGCTACCCAGTCATGCTCCAAATGAGAAATCAAGATAGAACGTGTAGCAGAATCAGCAAGCCCATCTCCCCGAGCTAAGGGCCCAGGCAGGCCTGTGTGGGCACGAATATGGCCAACATAAAAGGGCAATGACCTCTGTCGGATTAAATTCTGTAACTCAGAGAACATTTGAAAGGTGGAAGTAACAGGTTGAATTACTGTGACCATTTCTAAAACCTGTAAAGCTCCTACCACATATCGACTGTCTGAATATAAATTGAAGGAGCGATCTTTAAAATTTTTAAAAACAGCGAGTGCAGCATATAACTCCACCAACTGAGCTGACTTGAAAGAAGTTGTCATAATATTCTTTTGGCCATTGAAGACATAGGCAGCCCTACCATTTTTTGACCCATCTATGACAAGCACAGGAGAATCTGGGATGGGCTTCATTCGGGTATTCTTGAGAAAAACAAAAGAAGTAAGGGAGAAAAATTGTAGGAGTTTATTGCTGGGCATCTTTGTATCAAACTTCCTTACATAGGTACAGACAAGGATGGCCCAGTCAGGACTATGGGTGCACAGCCATTTAAGATGTTCCTTATCATATGGCATAATAATAACATCAGGGTCTCGTCCAAAGTATCGTGTGGAAGTTTTTATCCCTAGCATGATTAACTGGCACACCAAGGAGGGGTAGGTGGGAAGGATTCTCCTCTTTTGTATCTGTAGTAAGATATCTAGGGGACAGAGGATCGGAATCCCCTCTGAGAATATCCTCTAGGGGACGTACTTCTCCTTTGGTTATCTTTAAATAAGGTCTTAGCCAATTGATATCTCCCAGAAGTTTTTGAAAATCATTAAGACAACGGAGTGTGTCCCTAATCCCTTTGCCAGGCAGAAAGCCTGTCTGATATAATAAACTTTTAGATCAACATTTAAATGCCATATTCTGTAGATCTCTGAAGTATGAGGGCTGTCCAGGTATCTGAATAGACAAACTTTGTTTTCAATTACTTGTTTCAAGCTCAACCCCGAAAACGTATGCAAGGGACTGAGTGAATGAGCAAACTTATCCCTGTAATATTACATCAGTACTTATTTATCCTGACTACAATCAAAAAGAAACTTGATGATTTATCACTAACTATTAAAAACAATGCTTTTAAGTTGAAGTTCTTTTAGCATCAAATACAGATTCAGTAAAGAAACCAAAACAAAATGTCAATATAAGACACATATATGCATCAGCTTATCCAAATAACTTAAGTTTAACAAACTTAGCAAATACAAGGAGGCTACAGAGATTTTTTTAAGCCTGAATGTTACCTTGGATAAGGAGAAATATCTTTAAGTCATTGGTTTTTAACTATAAAAACTATTTTTAAAAGATTAAGATCTTTCAAATGTCTTCGGTAGTATCAACAATAAAGTACCCTTTTTAAGTTTAAGGGGGAGAAAACATGGCATCATTATAATCTTTTACTTAGAGGCTTGGATGATTTCTTTGATCCTACCTTTGGCAGCACATGGTCTGTCTGTTTTATTATGGCTGGTGTTTCCGGTGATCATCATCTGACATTGGCAATTTTAAAACTGCCAAGGTCCATCATTGCAACTAGACTCGACATAAGTACTTAGGTGTTACACATATTTTTTAAAACAGTAATTACTTGCACACATACACACAGTTGGATCCAACTTACATACATACATACATTCATACAGTTAAAGCTTGCTTACATTTTTAAGTCATATACCTGTTCATATAAGCAGTTTGCAGAATCATTAGCCATTTTTAAAATAGAAACCAGCCAGAATTAACTTTTAAATTCGGTATTTGCAGGTATAAGAAACCATAACAAACAGTTTATTGACCTTTTATCTATAACCTTTTATATCAAAATCTTTCTTGTAATTCCTCTCAGTAATCTAGAAATCTAAATTTGCATCAGCATTGTACCAGACTCATATAGGGAGTGACATTCCATTCTTGGAGCCAGATCCAGACCAGGTTTTAGCTCCCGCCTGCCGGGAACCGCAGCAGCGGCTGCGGCAGCAGCAGCACCAGAGAACAAGGGGCCCCGGGGCGCAGGGACTAACGGCAGCTTAGTCTCCCTGGTCCTCTGGAAGGACCGGGGGGGGGGGTTCTTTTCCTTAAGAGGGTAAAGGGAGAAAGCGGAAAACGGTCTTGACATTGAGAAAAGCGTTGTGAGCCCGGGCGAGCATATCTCTCAAGTTATCTAAAGTCAAACTTAAGGGGGTAGTTAGTTGTTGCCCCATATGGAGAGACAGGGAGGTAGAGTCAAAAGACAGACTCCAAAAACACACAAAGACGTCAAGAACAGACACACAGACATAATCAGTGCGGTGGTGATTTGGCTACAAAACCCGAAAGTACAGATTCAGATGGGAGGGGCCACAAACTGCATGCAGCCTCACTCTCCACCGGGAAGGAGAGACACTATGTCTGCCTCCTTCCTCCAGACCACTCCGGATAAAACCTCCAGAGGGGGGACCTGGGGACTTCTGGGCACGTCTGCCCCCACACACAGGTCCTGGATCTGCCCGCACACCTCATGCAGGCACAGAATACAGATGCCAGATCACCCAGACAAAAGACAAAGACATAACAACATAAAACATAGATCGAGCTCATTTTAAAATGTCTCTAATCACACCATAAAAACTAAAAAGGCGTCAAGGACATATTCCCCGTTTCTGAGCAATTTCTTAATGTCTTAAACAGAAGAATTTTATCAGATCCGTTTTTTTAACTCTTATTCCCTTCTCCCTGAGATTACTCTTTATCTCTTTTATGAAGAGAGCTTCTTTAGACAATACTTTTCCCATGGCTTATTGGACAACAAGTCTTACCTCACGGTACCCGCGTCGCACGAGTGATGCTGTCCGGGTGCCGCTACCAGAATATGTGTGTCCGGCCAGACCTTCTTTTCGTCTGTCGTCCTGTGAATCGCCATGCCTCGAGCCACCACGTTCGGGCGCCACTTGACCTGTCCAGCAGGTCAGGTTATTCATGGGTCTCAGGCCGGGAAACACCTGAAAGCCAATGGGGAGAGAAGGAAAGGGAGCCAAGTGCAAAATAAGAGACTGAGTCAATCTGAGTCACATCAAGGCTCCGTTTATTAACTGTATGCTGAAGCTTTATAAGCAGGGCTTCAGGCTAGGGAAGGGAAGCAAGGAGAGAAAAATGGGAATTCCTGAGGGAGGGTTAGGGTGAGGTCACTTTGGTCCCAGGCCCCTGCAGCTGGCTGATTAGCATCTGTTTTAGAACATTTATCTAATTGTAAATCCTGCGGTCGCCGGTACCAGGCCCCTGTTGTTGGTTGATTAGCACATGTTTCAGGAGGTTTATCTAACCGTAAATCCTGCCGTTGGCCGGTACCAGGTCCCTGTTTTTGCGAGGCTTGATAAATTAAGGAAAGTGACACAGCTGCCCAGAGTCGGTCCTCAACACGGATGTATGCATCTCCCCACAGATGGACAATTTTAACACAACCAAAACAAATGAGGAAATTCAAGCAGCAATAAAAGCCTTCCAACTTAAAAACAAATTCAGGACCAGATAGATTCACAGAAGAATTCTTCCAGACTTACACTGAAGATCTACAGTCAAATACTTTTTAAATTACACACACACACACACACACACACACACACACACAAAGAAACAGAAGGAGCATTTCTAAACATCTTTATTACTCTACAACTAAAACAGGGTAACAACGCAACAAAAACAACAAGGAAAACTACAAGCCAATAGCATGATAAATAGACTATCAAAAATCTTCAATAAAATACATGCAAACTGAATATCAGCTTATATCAAAAAGATTATTCACAATGCACAAAAATTTAACTTAAATAAAAATGTAGATGAATCTAATATACTCTTGACCATCATTTCATTTCAATGTCTGATGGAAATAAGAAAACTCCTAAGTCATGTACATCCCCCTAGAATGGTCTTATATAGACCTAAGCCATGTAAGTCCCTCTAGAAAGGTCTTATACAGGGACATTAGGATAGGATAGGCAACATATTGCATTATAGTTCATAGGACCATACTAAAAAGAAAAGGGAAAATGAGAACACTCCAAACTCATCAATTTCAAGAATTTGTATTTTATTACTTCTCACTTCATCAATAGTTAGTATACCAAGGATATACTGTATAATACCATGTGTATATGATAAATATTTCAGCTGAGAGATAACTATATTTATTTATGAAGTAAATGTGATATTTCACACATGGAAATATTGTACATTGATGGAATCAGGGTAATCAGCCAATTTATACCTGAAACATTTTTACTTCTTTGGGAACAATACATTCAATATTATCTCTTTTGAGATATATGAGTCATTATGTTTAATTATACTTATTCAATTGCAGCAGAGCACACCAGAAACTATTTTGGTGAACACAAATAGTACTTCAGTAAGTGGTGTAGGGGGAACTCTTGTAAACACTTCCACTTTACTCTACTTCAATTTGGTACATTAGGAGGGTTGATAAATCCCATAATTTGTCTATTTTTATGTAATTGACTAAACACAGCAAGGACTGTATTAATTTACACTTCATCCAACTGTGAATAATATTTCTCCATACTTCCACTCACAAAAGCATTTGATTTTAAAACAATCATTCTACCTGGAGTAAGATAGTACTTTACTGTCTTAATTTTGATGTTCTTAAACATTTCATGACTTTGGGATTGCTCTATTTTCCTACATAGTAGACACGGGCACCATTTGAGTATTGGTCACCTGGGCACAATTCAAACTTCAATATGTTGTCAATATTCAATTTACATAAACTTTTAAGAATGAAAAGAATGAAAGCAAAACACATAAGAAAAGCAATAAATCATGTTAATTTTGTAGAAACAAGTCAATATCACCATACATACTATCCTTTTACAGTAATATTATACACTCATAAGGTATAATGTGTCATATTATGTTAGGATAGTAATTGTTGAATTTCTGTTATTGATATCATTGACTGTAATGTTATGAATTAAACGTGAATAATTGTACTAGTGTGTAATAATGAACATACTATTTAATCTTAACCAGTAATGAGTAACCAGAAAGGTATGACATGTATGTGGGACATATTACATTTCCAATAGGCAACACTACTCTGACATTGTCCAGGGGAACTGAAATATGAGTAGAGAGGAACTGATCAATTTTTAGTGGAATAGAATGTCCCAAAGACTCTTGTCATGGCCCCCAGGACCTCCTTATTCCTCAGGCTGTAGATGATGGGGTTGAGCATGGGGGTGAGGATAGTGTAGAAGACAGCCAAAGTCTTATCTTCTGAAGGGGAATGGAGACTCCTAGGACGAAGGTAAGTATAGACAAAAGGTGCATAGTAAAATGTCACCACAGTTAAGTGAGTTGAACATGTGGTGAAGGCCTTTTTCTTTCCCTCTTTTGAGCGCATATGGAAGACAGTATAAAGGACCCGTCCATAGGAAACTGCAATGCCAAGGAAAGGAAATAAAAGAAACAGGCATGTGCTCACAAATACCATGTACTCATAAACCCAAGTGTCCATACAGGCCAGGGGCACCATGGCAGGGATATCACAGAAGAAATGGTTAATGGACCTAGAATGGCAGTAAGGAATGTGAAGAAGATAGACAGTGTGTGATAAGGAGTTAATGGAGCCCAGTGTCCAAGATCCTATGATCATCTTCAGACACTTCATTTTGCTCATGCGAATAGGATAATGAAGTGGGTGGCAGATGGCCACAAAACGGTCATAGGCCATGGAGGCCAGAAGCAAGCCCTCAGAACCTGCCATGGTCAGAAAGAAAAAGGATTGCACTCCACAGCCCAGTAAGGTAATGCTTTTCTGGCCAGAGAGGAAGTTGAATGCCATCTTGGGAACAGTGGAAGAAATATACATCATGTCCATGAGAGAGAGCTGACTGAGGAGAATGTACATGGGGGTGTGGAGCCTGGGATCCACACGAATGAGGTGGATCATTGTTGAGTTGCCAAGCAAGGCCACAGAGAATATGCAGATGATGAGTAGCAAAAGCAGAAGGCCTGTTTGGTTTTGTGGAAACAATCCTAACAAAATGAAATCACTTGAACTCTGATTCCATTTCCCCATGAAAATGTATTGCTTTCTCTTTCTTCAAAAGTGACCTGAAAGTAAAATGCGCTTATCATATAAAGTAGAACAGGAGAATAAAGAGGAACTGGCTTGGAATGAATGCTTGCACTGAATTGTTCTTCCTCCAGCACCGTCCTTCTGTTCAATTTATTTTGAAATCTGAGCTGAATGTTTCTTCCCCCTTGCCTCTGGCCAAGTTCTCACTTCAGAGACACCTGTGTGGTCATTTTAAAACCAAGGGTGGACCCTAGATCCGCCCCTGAGCGCCAGCCACCCCTGGCGAAACCTGCACACCTTGGCCCCAAGTTTTGGCCAGGGGGCAGGTTCCCTTCTACCCCCACCCCTACCGGGAAGGGCCTCC
>CABHPP010116632.1:17620-34870 GCA_902168425.1 Peromyscus attwateri | reverse complement strand
TCTCTCTCTCTCTCTCTCTCTCTCTCTCTCTCTCTCTCTCTCTCTCTCTTTTGGTTTTTTCGAAACAGGGTTTATCTGTGTAGTTTTGGTGCCTGTCCTAGATCTCACTCTGTAGACCAGGCTGGCCTCACAGAGATCAAAGAGATCTGCCTGGCTCTGCCTCCTGAGTGCTGGGATTAAAGATGTGCAGCACCACCGCCCAGCACTTTACTTCTTTCTTGTCTCTTGTTTTATTGTCACCTCTCTATAAGTCGGGGACTCAGAGAAGAAGAGTAACTTGATAAGCTACACAGTTGGAACTAATAGCTGTGTCTGAAGCCCTATAGAGCGGAGCCAACTGTGTCTCCCTGGCCAGGTCTCCTACCCAAACTGGGGCCATCACTTCTCCCTCTTAAGTTGTTCTCTGGCATCCTGGGGCTCATGCCAGCAAGTCTGAGGTCTGGTTTGGCCATAGGACCTAGGATGCTCTGGCATTTTCAGTAAAGTCTGTGAGGACCTCCTCTACCTCCCTGGCAGTACTCTTTGGAGCTTCCCTGACCTTAATGGGCCATGCTGGGGAAGCTGACCCTTACTTGTCTGCACAGAACAAGCTGGATCCTCATCAATTGCTGACACATCGGATGCCCCAGAGGTTCTCTAAGGTGGAACTCTATAGCCCTTGTCAGTTCAGTGTCAGAGTTTTTGCTCTGTCCTCTTGGAAGCCGAATCAGGGTCAGAAGCTGACCTGACCCCGCCCTGACCCTGGGAAGGCAGGGCTCAGCAAGTAAATGGGGCATCCTGAAACACCCCTGAGGCCAGTCAGACAGCAACAGAGTCTAGTGTGTCTTCCCGCCCCCCCCCCACCTCCCCGTCTCTCTTGTCCTGTGGGGCACAGAGTGGGAGAGAGCAGGCTGGGACTGCCCTTGGGCGGAGGGAAGGAAAGTGGGCAGGGCAGGGGGGTGGGGTGGGCAGATGATCTCCCAGGTGATTAGTAATGGGGTCAGATGAGAATAGAGAAGGGCAGGGAGAATACCTCAGGCCTGACCCTAACTGGGGTGGTTCTGGGTATGAGAGTGGAGCCTCAAGCTAACTAACTAACCAGATAAAGACAGAATTGTGAAGTCCCCGTGGAAGGAAGCATGTGCACAGGTGCACAGTGTGGTAGAGCTCTGGTTATTACCTAAGCTACTTCAGGGAGGATTTATTTCGGTTCATGGTTTGAGGGGATACAGTCCATCACAGTGGGGAAGGCGTGGCAGCAGGAACATGAGGCAGAGGCGTCTGGTCACACGTACCCTCCATTGGGAAGCAGAGAAAGACAGTGCTGCTACTCGGCTCTCAGTCTCCTTTTTATTAGTTTGGGACTTCAGCCCATGGGATGGTGCCAACCACATGCATGATGGGGTTTCCCTTCTCAGTTAAGCCTCTCTGGAAATGCCCTCCAGCACACACCCAGAGGTGTGTTTTCTATGTCATCCCAAATGTAGTCTAGTTGATGATTAAAATTACCTACTGTAAACTCCAACTCGTGGAGTTCACATGGCTGGGGCAGAGAGGATCATGACACATGTCGAAGGCACCCTAGCATCTGGCTACCCGAGGGTAGCGTTCCTTGAAGGGACCATACAGCCAGCAGGGAGATTGTGGAAGCAGAATGGGGTTGCTACTCCATCTGGAAACCTGAAAAGGGTTTCCTGAGCAAAGAACTGGGGTCAAAGGGCTTCTTTAGGGGGACAGTCACCTTGGGAGCCCAACCTATGGTGATATTTTGTTTGTAATCTAACAAATAAAGCTTGCCTGAAGATCAGAGTGAGGAGCTAAGCCACTAGTTAGCCATAGAGGCCAGGCAGTGGTGACACACACCTTTAATCCTAGCACTCAGGAGGCAGAGGCAGGCAGATCTCTGTGAGTTCAAGGCCACCCTGGGATACACAAGATTGATCCAGTCTAAAGAGAAACAGAGCCAGGCAGTGGTGGCACACACCTTTAATCCCAGCCCTTGGGATCTCACGCCTTTAATCCCAGCACTAGGGAGGTGGAGACAGGAAGTGATATGTCTGGGCAGAGAGGGGAATATAAGGTGAGAGGAGACAGGAGCTCGCCCCCTTTCAGGCTGAGGATTCCTAGAGGTAAGAAGTCTTTTCTAGTGACTGGCTACTCTGCTTCTCTGATCTTCAGGCAAGCTTTATTTGTTAGATCACAAACAAAATATCACCACACCAACCCAGTGTAATTATGGAGCTGTGTGATGCTCTGGGACACCTAGCCCATAGCCAGTGTGGACAGCAGATGTGGAGGTAATGGGCTTTCATTCTACACTTAGCCTCAAGTCCGGATGAGGCCCTGAACAGAGCAGAACAGAAGAGCTATGGACTCTGTGCACAGTTGTTCTTCTGACTCACAGATCTGTGGGCAACCATGACTTGAAGAGCACATCACAGGGAGTAGCAAGGTGCCCTTGGCAAAACAAGTCTCCTCCATCTCCCTTAACCCCTGGCAGATGGCCATCCATCCCCTTTTCTTCTTGAGTGTGCAGTGACTTTGCCTATAGCGCTGAGGAGAGGCACTGGATTTATCTAGCTCTGTTCCTACAGGCAACCCACAGGACTGCCCACAACCTAAATTGGCCTGTCCACTCTCCAGCCCTTCCACTGGAAGCTTTTGCTTAGCTCATGGTCCTGCCCGGAAGGCCAGTCTCTCCTCTCTCCTCTTCCAGGAAGCCCTCCTTGACTGGCGTGTGTGGTGACCTGTATTTCCCAGAAGCTCCGAGAGAAGTCCATGGATGAAGAAAGCCATACTCACTCTTATCACAGGCTGTGAAATGACTGCCTTTGGTTTTGTCCCAAGGCTGCTATTTGGCTATGGTGAGCATGGATAAAGTTCACCTAGATATGTGGTGACATCATTTCTTGTATTGACTGGCACTCATCTGAGGCCAAGCCCTTCCCCCTCAGTCTCTGCCTCTTTTCCCACCATGCATGCATCCTCCCTCTAGCCCTGCTGGCTCTCCCTCCCCACAGTCACCCTGCGATTTTGCCTGCTCTAATGCTTCCCCAAAGCTCCCTGGCTAACTTGCCTCATTTCTCTGATTCCTTTTACAGCAACACTCCTCCAGGGGCCACACCGCTCTCCTCCCCTACTACCCACCTGCCTCTATTCGGCAAAGCAGGCTTCTACAAAGACAGATATAGCCGTCAAGGTTACCAGTGACCTCCAGGATGCTAAGCCCCTTAAGCCCGACTGTGGGGAGGGAGTGGGTGCCCAAGCATGCTTTTCCTCTCCTGCTGGCTGCCCCATCTGTGGTCCTGCTTGGATGCCTTGCTGATTTTGAATTTTTTAATGTTGGTGAGTGAACAACAGTTACTCAGGCCAGGGCTGGGCACCATGTCCCAGGGACATCCAAGCAGATGAAATTCTAGGGGATTCTGTTGTCTCTGCTTTCCATTTTTCCATAGCAAAGCTCATATTTTAGACATGAGCCACAGAGTCTGACTTCTAAAGATTTCTGGAATTGAACTCAGGTTGTCAGGCTTGTGTGGCGAGCATTTTTACCTGCTGAGACACCTCCCTGCCCCTTTGACTTCTTTTTTATTTTAATTTTTTTAAAAGTTAATATTTTGTTATTTTATGTGTATAAGTATTCGGCCTGCATGTATGTCTGTGCAACACATATGTGCCTGGTGCCTATGGAGGCCAGAAGAGGGTGTTGGATCTTGAGTTGGAGTTATACACAGCTGTGAGGCACCATGTGGGTGCTGGAAATTGAGCCCAGGTCCTCTAGAAGAGCAAGTGCTCTCAGCCACTGAGACATCTCTCCAACTCATCTTTTATGTTTTGTACCCAGATCTCCTGTCCCCTTTGACCCTGAACTTACTCCAGATGCCCTGAATATTCTGGAAGCCAAGGTGACAGACACAGTCATGTTTTCTGGCTCCACAGGCTGAGCCCTCTGTCCTCCTTGCTGAGCCACCTCATGACCTTTTTTTTTTTTTTCAGGGTTTCTCTGTGTAGTTTTGGAGCCTGTCCTGGAACTCGCTTTGTAGCCCAGGCTGGCCTCGAACTCACAGAGATCCGCCTGGCTCTGCCTCTTGAGTGCTGGGATTAAAGGCGTGTGCCACCACTACCCAAGATCCTTCATTGTTTGAAAGAGGCACTTGGGGCACTGTCCAGAGCTGAGTGAAACCACAAATTTATTTTCACTTTTTCCTTTCTGCCTTATCATGTTCTTACCATGACATCTTCTGACATCTGCTCTGGGACCTCAGTTCATGCTGCCGGTGGTTCTCACTCTGTACGCTCGGCCTTTGGACCTTGACTGGACAACAAGGCTAAATTCCTAGCGTGCAGGTAGCAGCTCATGGGGCTTAGTCTCCATAATCATGCAAGCCACTACCTCATCATGTCTACAGCCAACTGGGCACAAGGATACTTTGCTCAGTGGTGGGCTGTATGGACAGTGGAGGTGCCATAAGATTATAGTGGAGATGGAAAACTCCTGATGCCTAGTGGCATTATAACCACCACAGGGCAATGCACCCTTCACATATTTGTGGTGGTACAGATAAACCTTTTATGCTACCCATTAAAGCGTAAGGTATGGTTAGGCACAGAACACAGTGCTTAATAATGATTATAAACACAGTTACTGGTTTACAAATTTACTGTGCTGTACATTTTATCACTAGTGTGAATCCCTTCTTCTAAAACTAAATACAATAAATAGCTTGTGGCAGTGAGCTATAAGCAGTAGCCTTGTATCTGCGTGTGACATGTCTTGTGGTATCATGAATTAGCCCTGGGTCATTGGTTTACAATAGTCCTGGAAGCAATAGGCCACAACATATGCATATATAACCTGTGCGTCTGATGACATTCACACAGTGCAGAAATCATCTAAGGATGCTTTGTTCAGGCTGCACCCCTGCTGCTAAGTCTCTTGTCTGTTCCGAAGAACCCTATGATGGTTAATCTTGGTTGTTATCTTGATTGAGTTTGGGATTGACTAACAGACACAGCTCTTAGAGGGTAGATGTCCAGTTTATTTTAACTGTCAACTTGACACAGCTATAAGAAATGGGTCTGGGGTCTCAAGAAAATGACCAATTCAAAGTATTTCAGCAAGGCAAATTTCGTTTCTGCAAAAGGGTATGTAGCCATGCTTCATTAAGCAAGCACACCCAAGAGGTATGTCTGGGTTCTTATTCCTGATGCAAGGGGGTACTGTGCCCCATTCTGAGTGTTCAAAGCTAACTTCATATTCTTATGTGATTGGCTAATAGAAGCACAGTTTCTATGGAGAAATGAAAGGAACATATACTTTGATTTTGAGAAGTGCTGACCCTGGGGGAATTTGAATTTCTGCCAAGTGGCTTCTTTACAAATTTTTGGATGGAGTTTCATCTTATTTAACTGTTTGGTGAGAAGTCAGTACATCTGTTTACATTTTCCACACAGCCTCCAGTCTTCTGAGAAGGAAAGCTCCAGCTGAAGAATTCTCTAGATCAGAATGGCCTGTGGGATTGTCTGAGTCGATGCAGGAGAGACCAGTCCACTGTGGGCAGCGTCATTCCTCAGTTAGATGGTCCTGGTTGAATAAGAAAGCTTGCTGTGAGCTTGTGAGTAAGCCAGAAAGCAGCATTCTTCCTGCTTCAAGTTTGAGTTCTTGCCTGACTTTCCTCAATGATGGACTGTGACCTGGAAGTGTAAATCACATAACCCCTTTCCTCCCCTGGACTGTGACTTGGAAGTGTAAGCCACATAAGCCCTTCCCTCCCTTAAGGTGCTTTTGGTTAGAGCATTTAATCACAGCAACAGAAAGGAAACAAGAATATGAGAAGGTAATTTCTGGAAGGATTAATCAAGGGGGAAAACCCTCTCCCAGAGAGAGCAGCATCTGGTGGTAGCCCAGATATGAAGAAATCTGAGGGAGGGCTGGAGAGATGGCTCATCAGTTAAGAACACTGTTTATTCGTCCAGAGGACAGGGGTTCAATACCCAGCACCCACCTGACTGCTCACAACTGCCTATAACTCAAGCTCCAGGGGATTCTATAGTGGTATTTTATTTGTGCTGAAATGTGATTTTATTTGTATGTTAATAAATAAAGTTGCCTAGGGGTCAGAGCTATTAACAAGCCATAGGGAAAGCCAGGGCGGTGGTGGTGCACGCCTTTAATCCCAGCACTTGGTAAGCAGAACTAGGTAGATCTCTGTGTGTTCAAGGATACAGCCAGCATTGGAGACACACGCCCTTAATCTCAATACCAACCATAGAAGACTTGGGAGGTCTGTACAGAGAGGCCGTGACGAGACAGCCACGTAGTTGGGTTTACAACCAATGAGAAGGAAGAACCAGAACTCTTTATAAGTCAAACGCACAGGAAGTAGCTCCCCTTTTTGGAGAGGTCTCTGGGTGAGAGAGGCTAGCTGGCGGAAAGTGGGTAAGGCTCCTAGCTCTGACCTCTTGGGCTTTCACCTTTACATTGGCTCTGTGTTTCTTATTTAATAAGGCGGTCGGTTACATCTACAGGATTCCACGCCCTCTTCTGCCTCCAAGGGCACTAGGCACACACATGATGCACACACATACAAGCAGAAAAAACACCCCTACAAGTAAAATAAGAACTAATTTAGTACTTATTAGTCACGGCTCTCCAGAGATCAGGGCTTGAGCCAGATTTACAAGCTAGGGGCTCATGTGTGAGTGTGTTAGCTAAGGAATGACAGAATGGACAGAGAAGATGAGAGAGCCTGGGTGAACTGCTGAATTGCCCACCAGCTGGAGAGATTGGACCGTTTGTTCAAATCATAGACTGAATCTTAATCTAATGAGTCCAGACTGAAGTGTTATTCCTTCACTGCCAGCTCCCATTGGCCAAAACCTCCCCATCCTTTGGGGGGGGGGGGCTGAGTGTCATATTCTGGTCTTGTGTTGGGTGGGTCTGGGGATCAGGGTAGGGGATGATGGCAGCCGAGCTAGAGGCTGCAGCTGTGGGAAACTGGCTACATCTGCATTTATCTCCAGAATCCAAGGTATGGCCATGAGAATTTGGAGAAGTGCCCAAGAAATGCCAACCAACAGTCAATGTTTATTTATGTTTATATACTTACATGGCTTTCGTATTTATTAGTAAATTTTCAACATGAAACAAAAAATGAAAGTTATTCTCCATGGGGGGCTGATTCATTCTCAAAGCTCTGAAGGAGAATCTATTCCCAGAGTCCCCCAGCTCCATTCACTCAGGTAGGGATACTCCTTGAAGTTCCTGTTAATCACCCCCCCCCACTTTCTTATAAGGGAGATGATGATCTCATTTCAAGCCTTTTTTTTATAGGCAAGGTCTCACTATGTAGATCTGCCTGCCTCTGCCTCTGCCTCCCAAATGTGATTTTAAAGGCTTGTGACATCATGCCTGGTTTCTAAGATTCTTTTTTTTTGCATTTTAAATGATTTGTATTTTTATTTTATGTGCATTGATATTATTAGCATTGGCAAAATACCAATACTACTACTACTAATACTAATAATTAGTATTAGTCATTAGTAAATGACTAATACTAATTCTATTTTCTAACAGGTAATTTTTCTGCTGCCTCAGCATTTTCCCCTCAGACAACATGAAAGCTTTAGAACTGGATCACTCAGCCCCTTTTCTTCTAGTTTCCCACACTCCAAAATGCCGTGTTTCTAAAGGCCGGCATCCTCTGGGGTCAGCAGTTGGGCTCCACGCTCAAGCCTAGACAATATCTTCTCTGTAGTTTTGGGCTTTTCTTTTCCTTCAAAAATTAGCTTTGTCTCTCAACCTACCATAGCTATTCTGCTTCCGATTGTAGCTTCATTTTCTTTGGGTGTACTGGTGGTTATGGCCCTTCTCAAACTGGGACATTTCATGAGGCTGAT
Source organism: Peromyscus attwateri (assembly GCA_902168425.1). NCBI lineage: Eukaryota > Metazoa > Chordata > Mammalia > Rodentia > Cricetidae > Peromyscus > Peromyscus attwateri. Next base: position 26,992 of record CABHPP010116632.1, on the reverse strand, counting down.
GCTTATGGAGTTAGGACTTGAAGATTTTAATATATATGTATTTGTTCCACTCCTCTCAGTCCCTGCCAGTCACCAAACTAGTTTATGTTTCTATGGATGTGGTGACCTCAAATACCTCTTTTAATCATACAACGTGTATTGTTTGATGGTTGGCTTATTTTATTTCAGTACTCAGTATTGAAATATAAGTATTTTCCCACAGAATATATCCTGATTACAGTTTTCCTTCCTTCTACTCCTCCAAATTCCTTCCCATCTCCCCTCCCATCTGGATCCCTCCCTTTCTGTCTCTCATTAGAAAATAAACAGGCTTCTAAGAGATAATAATAAGATATAATATAATAGGATAGAAGAAAAACTAGCACATTGGAATTGGACAAAACAAACAGAAGGAAAAGAACCCAAGAGAAAGCACAAGAAATAAAGATCCATTCAACTGAACAGAAATCCTATAAAAACACTAAATTGGAAGCCATAATATATATGCAAAGGACCTGGTGCAGGCCTGTGCAGGTCCAATACATGCTGCCTCAGTCCCAATGAGTCTCTATGTGCTTGGATCATGTTGATTTAGAAGGACTTGTTTTCTTGGTGTCTGTCATCCCCTCCAGCTCTTATTTTCTTTCTGTCTCCTCTTCCACAGGGTTCCCTGAGCCCCAAGGGGAGGAATTTGATGGAGACATCCCATTTAGGACTGAGTATTCCAGCGTCTCTCATTTTATGCATAATGTCTGGCTGTGGGTCTCTGTATTTGTTCCCATCTGCTGCAGGAGGAAGCTTCTCTGATGATGGCTGAGCAAGGCATTGATCTGTGAGTGTAGCAGAATGTCAATAGGAGTCATTTTATTTTATTTTATTGGTTTTTTGAGACAGGGTTTCTTTGTGTTGCCCTGAATATCCTAGAACTAGCTCTGCAGAGCAGGCTGGCCAGAAACTCACAGAGATCTGTCTGCTTTCCTAGTGCTGGGATTAAAGGCATGAGCCACCACTGCCTGGCAACAGGAGTCATTTTATTGCTGTTTCCTCCCTCCCTCCCTCCCTTCCTAAGAGCAGTAGCATTTGGTTTTACCCCAGATCCCTGGGCTATGTAGATTCAGGTTCTTGGTCACCCAAGCAGTGTCGGGTGTGGGTCCCATCTCACAGAGCCGGCTTTACGTCAGTCAAATCGGTTCTTGGTTGGTCACTCCCACTAGCTTTGTGCCACTATTGCACTAGCAAACCTTTCAGGCAGGACACCATTGTTGATCAAAGGTGTAAGGCTGGGTTGGTGTTTACATTTCTCTTTTGGTAGCATGTAGTGTACTTTCTTGTACCAATGACACTAGAACATAGGGTGAAGGCTCTATGTAGGCACTAGTTCGACTTCTCCATGTTCAGTGAGTTGTGTAGGTGTTGTCCTCAGTAATGGGGCCTTGCTGTCAGTTTGTAGAAAGCAACCTATAGTCTTGGCAACAGCCTGGGCTGTTTGGGGGTTCCCATGGCACCCCTTTGGCCAGCAACTCAATTAGACGTAAGCCAGTCCCAGGACTGGAACCTTCATTAAGTGACAAGAGATGGCCAGGTAGGGCTTTGTCTCCACCGTGATTTGGCAATTTCATTTAGATTTCTTTCATGTATGTATATATTTTAGGAAACATCTACTGTATTAGGTTTCCATATTACCCCTCAAATGGCCATTAATTTTAGCTGTCACTCCTCATATTGAATTTCATGATTTCATTTGTTTTAATGGCTAAGTAATACTCCATTTTGCAAATGTACCACATTTTCTTTTTCCATTCTTTTCTTGAGGGGCATCTAAGTTGCCTCCAATTTATGGCTATTATGAATACAGCAGCAATAGTCTCTATAGTAGGATGAAGTGTCCTTTGGGTATATGCCTAAGAGTGGTATAGCTGGATCTTGAGATAGATTAATTTCCATCTTCCTGAGGCACCATCATGCTGATTTCTATAATGGCTGTACAAGTTTGCACTCCCTCCAGCAGTGGATGAGAGTTTCCCCTTACTCCATAGCCTCGCCAGCTTGAGCTGTCACTTGTTTTGTTGATCTTAGCAATTCTGATGGGTATAAGATGAAATCTCAAAAAGGTTTTATTTGCATTTCCCTAATGGCTAAGGATGTTGAACATTTCAAGTGTTTCTTATCCATTTGAGTTTCCTCTTTTGAGAATTGTCTGTTTAGAAATGTACCCTATTTTTTAATTGGGTTGTTTACTTGATATCTAGGTTTTTGTTGTGGTGGTGATTTGTTTGTTTGTTTTTTTCAGACAGGGTTTCTCTGTATAGCCCTGGCTGTCCTGGAACTAGCTGTGTAGCCCAGGCTGGCCTCGAACTCACACAGAGATCTGCCTGCCTCTGCCTCCCAGGTGCTGGGACTGAAAGTGTGGGCCACGGCCGCCTGGCCTAGACTTTTAGTTCTTTATATATTTTGGATATTAGCTCTTGTCTTAGGATTTCTGTTGTTGTGAAGAGACATAATGACCTTGGCAACTCTTATATAGGAAAACATTTACTTGCAGTGGCGGCTTACAGCTTCAGAGGTTTAGTCCATTATCATCATGGCGAGGAGCATGGTGCCGTGAAGGCAGACATGGTGCTGGCGAAGGAGCTGCTACTTGTTGATATGCAGGCAACAGGAAGTAGACTGTCTCACTGGGCGTGGCTTGAGTATATATGAATCCTCAAAGCCCGCCTCCACAGTGACACACTTTATCCAACAAGACCACACCTACTCCAACAAAGCCTCACCTCCTAATAGTGCCACTTCCTTTGGGGGCCATTTTCTTTCAAACCACCACAGCTCTCTATCAGATGTGTAGTTGTTAAAAAATCTTTTCCCATTCTGTAGGCTGCCACATTGTACAAATGATGGTGTCCTTTGCTATGTAGAAGCTTCTCAGTCTCATGAGGGCCCATTTATTAATAGTTGATCTTAGCACCTGTGTTATGGTGTCCTGTTCAGAAAGTCTTCTTCTGTGCCAGTGAGTTCAAGGCTATTCCCCACCTTCTCTTCTATATATCTTCAATGTATCTTACTTTATGTTGAGGCCTTGGATCCATTTAGTTGAGTTTTGTGCAGGGTGATAAGTATGGCTCTATTTGGATTCTTCTCCTTGTAGCTGTCCAGTTTGACCAGCACCATTTGTTGAAGATGTTTTCTTTTTTTCCAGTGTGTATTTCTGGCTTCTTTATCAAAAATCAGGTGTCCATAGATGTGTGGCTTTATGTCTGGGTCTTCAATTCCATTTCATTGACCAACATGTCTCTTTGTGTCAATACCATGTGGTTTTTATAATTATAACTCTGTAGTACAACTTGAAATCAGGGTTGATAATACCTCCAGAAGTTCTTTTATAATTCAGGATTGTTTTAGCTGTCCTGGGTTTTTGTTTCCATATGAAGCTGAAAAGTATCCCTTTAAGATCTGTGAAGAATTGTGTTGGAATTTTGATGGAGATTGCATTGAATCTGTAGATTGCTTTTGGTAGGATGGTCATCTTTGCTATATTAATCCTACCAATCCACGAGCATGGGAGACCTTTCCATCTTCTTGTATCTTCAGTGTCTTCCTTCAATGTCTTAAAGTTTTTATCACTTGTTTGGTCAGAGTCACCCTGAGATATTACATGTTATTTGACACTATTGTGAAAGGTGTTGCTTCCCTATTTTTTCTCAGTCCAAAGGACAGATATTGATTTTTATGAGTTAATCTTGTATCCAGCTACTTTGCTGATGGTGTTTTTCAGCTGTCAGAGTTCCCTGGTGGAATTTTTAGGATCACTTATGTATACTATCACTTCATCTGAAAATGAAGATACTTTGACTTCTCCCTTTCCAATGTGTATCCCCTTGATCTCCTTCAGTTGATTTATTGCACTAGCTAAGACTTCAAGTACTGTATTCAGTAAGTATGGTGATAGTGGACAACCTTGTTTTATTCCTGATTTTAGTGGAATTGCTTTGAGTTTTCTCCATTTAAGTTAATGTTGGCTATGGACTTGCAAAAACTGCCTTTATTATGTTCAGGTATGCCTCTTGTATCCCTAATCTCTCCAGGACGTCTATCATGAAAGGGTGTGAATTTTGTCAAAGGCCTTTTCTACATCTAATGAGAGGACCATGTATTTTTTTGTCTTTTCAGTTCGCTTATATGGTGGATTATATTTACTGATTTTCATATGTTTGAACCATCCCTATATCTTTGGGATGAAACCTACTTGATTGTGGTGGATAATCATGTTCCTAGATTCGGTTTGCAGATATTTTGAGAATTTTTGCATCTATGTTCATAAAGGAAATTGCTCTGTAATTCTCTTTATTTGTTGAGTATTTAAGAGGTTTGGGTATCAATAACTGTAGCCTTATAAAATGAATCAGGCAATATTCCTTCCGCTTCTATTTTGTGGAATAATTTGGTTAACTCATCTTTGAAAGTCTGGTAGAATTCTGTGCTAAAACCATCTGTCCCTAAGCTTTTATTTTTATTGTTGTTGAGAGATTTTAATGACTGCTTCTATTTCACTAGGGGTTATATAGGTCTACTTAAATTGCTTATCTGATCTTGATTTAACTTTGGTCAGTGGTCTATATTGAGAAAATTATACTTAGATTTTCCAATTCGGTGGAGTAGAGGTTTTTAAAGTATGTCTTTATGTGAGGGTTCAGTCTCTGTTCAGATGGTGTCACTAAAATGACAGGGAACATTGGAAAAGCCAACACGTCCTGCCACTGTTTGAGCAGACCTGAGTCTCTGGAACACTAATGGATGACTCACAATGGAGTCCCAGCTAACTGGAGACCCTCTAATTTGGTGTCCAAACCCAGGACATTGCCTGCTTCCTGCCCTTTGTCTGCAGACACACTGCCTGGATATACTGCCTCCGTACAATCTCACATAAAGTGGATTGCGTGCCGTGCTGTTCAGACTCATTGGATAGTAATTCAATATGACCTTAGCTGATTGGATAATGTATGCATATATGCTAGTGAACATATACACTAAACCAGATCTGCACCTCAATGCTCGTCTCTGGAGCCTGCTTCCCAAGAAACTAATGGTGACTGTGTCTTCCTCCCCACTTCCCCACTGAGTCGCTGGTGAGAGGGAGAGAACCCTACACTTACGAGTCATTGGGTTTCTGTAGTGTCTGTTGTTATGTCTCCCTTTTCATATCTCGTTTTTTCTCTTTTTTTCTTTTTGTTTTTCTTGAGACAAGTTTTCTCTGTGCAATAGTCCTGGCTGTCCTGGAACTCGCTCTGTAGACCAGGCTGGCCTCGGACTCACTGAGATCCACCTACCTCTGCCTCCCGAGTGCTGGGATTGAAGGCATGCGCCACCACCACCCAGCTTTTCTAATTTTGATATTCACTCTCCACCTTTTAGTTGATTTAGATAAGGGTTTGCCAATCTTATTGATTTTCTCAAAGAACTAACTTTTAGTTTCATCGATTCTTTGTAATTTTTTGTTTGTTTCTATTTTATTGATTTCAGCCCTGAGTTTATTTCTTACTGTCTATTATTTTTCGGTGTGATTTCTTCTTTTTGTTCTAGAGCTTTCAGATGTGCTGTTAAGTTACTAGTATGACATCTTTCTAATTTTTTTCTTTTTTGGTTCTTTTTGAGACAGCATCTTACTATGTAGCTCTCGCTGTTCTGGAACTATGTAGACCAGACTTACCTCAGAACTCACAAACATATACCTACTTTGCTTCCTGAGTGAGTGCTGGGATTAAAGGTGTGTGCCACTATGCCTGGCTTCCAATTTTTTTATGTAGGTATTTAGTGCTATGAATTTGCCTCATTGAACTTGCCTCTTCATTGAGTCTCATAAGTTTGGGTATAGTGTGTATTCATTTTCATTCAATTCTAGGAAGTCTTTACTTTCTGTCTTGATCCATTTTTCATTCAGTAATGAGTTGTTCAGTTTCTGTAAGTTTGTAAGCTTTCTGTTGTTTCTGTTGTGACATCTGGCCTTAATGTGTGGTGGTCAGATAGGATGCAGGGTGTTATTTCAATTTTCTTCTATCTGTTGAGACTTTCCTTGTGTCTGAGTATGTGGTCAATTTGGGAGAAAGTTCTATGAGGGACTGAGAAGAAAGTATATTCTTTTATATTTGGGTAAAATGTTCTATAAATATCTGCTAGGTCCATTTGGCTTATAATGTCAGTTAGCTCCAGCACTTCTCTGTTTAGTTTTTGTCTGGATGACCTGGCTATTGGTGAGACTGAGATATTGAAGTCTCCCACTATCAGTGTGTGAGAGTCAATATGTGATTTAAGCTGTAGTAGTGTTTCTTTTAGGAATCTGGGTGCCCCTGTGTTAAGAATTGAAATGCCAGGTGGTGGTGGCATACACCTTTAATCCAAGCACTTGGGATTAAGCCAACCAACCAACCAACCAACCAACCAAACAAACAAACAAACAAACAAAAGAATTAAAATGTCCTCTTGGTAGATTTTTCCACTCATGAGTATATAGTGTCTGTCTTAGTTAGGGTTTCTATGCTGTGAAGAGACACCATGAACATGGCAACTCTTATAAAGGAAAAACATTTAATTGGAGTGGCTTACATTTTCAGAGGTTTAGTCCATTATCATCGTGGTGTGATATGGTGGTGTGCAGGCAGACATGGTGATGGAAAAGTAGCAGAGTGTTCTTCATCTTAACTTACAGGCAACAGGAAGTGGTCTGAAATACTGGGCATGGCTTGAGCAATTATGAGACTTTAAAACCTACCTCCACAGTGGCACACTTATTGCAAAAAGGCCATATCTACTTCAACAAAGCCACACCTCCCAATAGTGCTACTCCCTTTGGGGGGAGGCATTTTCTTTCAAACTACTACAGTGTCCTTCCCTATATCTTTTGATTAGTTTTGATTCAAAGTCTATTTTGTCAGATATTAAAATGGCTACACCTAACAAGGTAGTGATGGTTCAAGCCTTTGATCCCAGCACTTGGGTGGCAGAGGCATGCAGATCTCTGAGTTCAAGGCCAGCCTAGTCTACAGAGCAAGTTCCAGGACATCCAGGGTTACACAGAGAAACCTATCTCAACAAAACAAAACAAAACAAAACAAAACAAAACAAAACACAAAACAAAAATGGCTACACCAGCTTGCTTCTTAGGTCCATTTTCTTGAAATATTTTTTTCTATCCCTAAGGTGATGTCTATCCTCAATGTTAAGGTGTGTTTCCTGGATGCAGCACAAGGGATGGATCCTGTTTTCACATCCATTCTGTTAATCTGTGGGTTTTTTGTTTGTTTTTCAAACTGGGGAGAGACCATTGATATTGAGAAATATCAATGATCAGTGTTTATTGATTTCTGTTCTTTTGGTGTGTGTGTGTGTGTGTGTGTGTGTGTGTGTGTGTGTGTGTGTATGTGTTTGTGTGTTTCCTTCCCCTCTTTTTGCTGGTTTATGATTATTTATTCTTTGTGTTTTTTGGGTGTGGTTGGAGTTTTCTTTATTTATTTAAGAGTCATTTATTTATTTTATGTATATGAGTGCTCTATCTGCATGTAAGATTTTATGCCAGAAGAGAGTATCAGATCTCATTATCAATAGTTATGAGCTACCATATGGTCTCTGGGAATTGAACTCAGGATCTCTGGAAGAGCAGTCAGTGCTGTTAACCTCTGAGCTGTCTCTCCAGCCCCTGGAGTTTTCTTTCTACTATCTTCTATAGATAGATATTGCTTAAATGTGGCTTTATCACAGAATGTCTTCTTTTCTCCATCTATTGTTGTCAGTGGTCATGTCAGAGCAGCAGAAGGTGGCACCTGAACTTCAGGAGACTGGCTCACCAGAATGCAAGACACTGATGGGTGAATCTCGGATAGTCAAGGCCTGGAGGGCTGCGGCTCCAGAATGTCTCTTGCTACTGCTGTATCTTTACATGTTTGCCACTGCCATTTTTCTCTGGTGTCTGGCATGGTGCGCATGGATGTGGGGGATCCCCACTGCCTTTAATGTAGTGTGATTATCTCATGGAAACATCCCATTCTACTGGGCATTTTTACCTGTGGAATTATTATGAAGACAATTTCCTCTTAAGCTGTACTGTTTAGTCGAAGTAATGATTTTATATAATAATAGTGTTAGTTTAAATAGAATTTTGATTATTAAGGTTTTTTTTAACAAATGTAGTAAGGGATTATGATAGAGGTTAGTTTAGTGGGAAAATTAATACAGGTAAAGGTAGGATATAGTGTTGTCCCTGCCCCTGATAAAGCAGGGTCTGCAGAGGGTAGAAAATAGCATCAAGGAAGTGTCATGCAGCTAGGACTTACGAGTTTCTCTTGAGAAGCCATATAGACTGTGGTTTAAGTTAATGATTAAGGGAGACAATCGAGTCCCAGGAGTTAACTCAAGTTCTTTTTGCTGTTGGGAAATGTGTTCATGGGTTTTGGTGTGCATCATAGCTAAAACTGTGGGGTGTTTACCCACCAACCCCACAGCTCCCCAGAGTTTTCTTGAGTGTGAGCAGCAGGAAATATTAGATAGAAGAATTTATATTGCAGAGAATTTTGCGGAGATAAACAGATAGAAAATAAAGGATAGCCTCGAGAGGGCCTGGAACCTTTTCCAATGGGCTCCGACTGTCTCTGCCCCAGGGTATTTATAGAGACGCCAAGGGGTGGAGCAAAAGACCTCCTCCCCCAGCACAGCCAAGTGCAGACCATCTCAGACACCTGCACTCAGGCCCGTGGTCCTAATCATCCTCTATGCACACATGCTGGGTAAAGCACGAGAAACCCGAAAACGGGCTCCCACATAAAACAAAACTTTAAACAATTGATTTCATGTAACTAGAAAACAAAGAATTGGATGGTTAGTTAAGGTAATTGGACCCTAAATTTTGAAAAGTGAAACCAGTAACCTGTTTTTCTGGCAATTATAAAATCTACTGCCTGTGTAAATGGTTACGACTGAAAGGCCCTGATCTATGAGAAGTCTCAAAGATAAATGTTCAACTGTATGTGGGTTCTTGGGGGATAATTTATTTTTCACCTATAATACATAAAATATTTAATTATGTGAAGGAAATGGGAAACATGTTGTTTTTTACTTGTATTCATTGTAATTATTCACTTAAAAAATGTAACCACACTGTAATTTTTATATTACTTGAAAGATTCTGCTGGGGTTTATAAGCTATAAGGGAAAAAATAAAGAAGAGAGAAGGAAGTCATCAGGAAGTAGAGGAGAAGGAAGACATCAGGAAGTAGTGAAGAGGAAGTCATCAGGAAACAGTGAGAAGGAAGTCATCAGGAAGTAGTGAGAAGGAAGACATCAGGAAGGAGTGAGAAGGAAGACTTCAGGAAGTAGTGAGAAGGAAGTCATCAGGAAGTAGAGGAGAAGGAA
>CABHPP010116632.1:0-17610 GCA_902168425.1 Peromyscus attwateri | reverse complement strand
TCAGGAAGTAGTGAGAAGGAAGACATCAGGAAGTAGTGAGAAGGAAGACGTCAGGGTAGAAGACTAGAAGGGAAAAATAATAGAGTAGAACGAGGACAGGAAGAATAATAAAATGAAGAAGAACTAAGCTTTGACCCTAGAAGTCCTCATGTGTCTGTCTGTCCAGTAGTTTGCCTACTCTGCATCTCCTCTTCAGTTTCTCTGACCTGCTGAAGGCCTGCTGTTCATCAGCACCCTAGGTGAGATCCTGACATGTTGGAGGTGTGTGTGTGTGTGTGTGTGTGTGTGTGTGTGTGTGTGTGCATTTCCCTTTTTTTGCTGGCCCCAGAGAATTAAATTTTACTTCCTCAGATAGAAAAGTCAATCGAGTGATTAGTCCACTGACTCCATGGATCTCCTCAATTCCTGAGCTGCTGAAGGCTGGTCCTTCCAAGCAGCATATTGTGATTGATAGTTTTGCTGAGTATAGTAGCCTAGGCTGGCATCTGTGGTCTCTTAGAGTCTGGAGAACATCTGTACAGGCCCTTCTGACCTTTAGTCTCCATTGAGAAGTCAGGTTGTTATTCTAATAGGTCTGCCTTTATGAATTACTTGGTCTCATTCTCTTGCAGCTTTTAATATTCTTTCTTTCTTCTATAAGTTTACTGTTTTGATTATTATGTGCTGAGAGCACTTCCTTTTCTGGTCCATCTATTTGGTGTTCTGTATACTGCTTGTACCTTGTGATAGGCATCTTCTTCTTTAGGTTGGAGGAATTTTCTTCTATGATTTTGTTGAAAATACTTTCTGTGCCTTTGATGTGGGTTTCTTCTTCCTCTTAGTTTTAGATTTTTTTTTTGTCTTTTCATGGTGTCCCAAATTTCCTGGATGTTTTGTGCCAGGATTTTTTATTTATTTATTTATTTATTTATTTATTTATTCATTCATTCATTCATTCATTTATTTATTTATTTATTTATTTATTTATTTTACGATTTGATATTTTCTTAGATCAAGGTATCCATTTCTTCTATTGGTCTTCAATGCCTGAGATTCCCTCTTCCACCTCTTATATTCTTTTTGAAAGGCTTGCCTCTGAGGGTCCTGTTGATTCCCTAAATTTCTCATTTCCAGATTTCCCTCAGTTTGAGTTTTCTTTATTGATTCTATTTTGTCTTTCAGGTCTTCAACTGTTTTACTCATTTCCTTCCACTGCTTGTTTGTGTTTTCATAGATTTCTTTAAGGGATTTATTCATTTACTCTATCATATTCATAAAGGCTATTTTAAGGTCGTGTGTGTGTGTGTGTGTGTGTGTGTGTGTGTGTGTGTTTCAGCTATGTTGGAATACCCAGGGTCTGCTGTGGTAGGGTTGCTGGGCTAGCAGAGACATATTTTCCTAGCTATTGTTGATTGGGTTTTTACACTGGCATCTAGGTATCTGGGTTTGAGATGAATATAATTCTAGGCGCTGATATCTGGTCTTCTCTTGGTTGGGTGGTTTTTTTTTTGTTCCTTGGTTTCTGTTGCCCTCTCTGGTTCTTAGGAAAGTGTGATGACTGTGTGTTGCTTGGTAGGAAATTCTTCTGGGATCCTAATAGGTATGGCCATAGGGAGTTCCATGTAAAATGTGTTTCTAGATATTGGGAGCTGACCCTTGGGAATAGAGATGGGATTGGGGGCATCTGAGGGGGTCCACAGAAAGGAGAGAATCAGACTGTTCCACCAGGATCTGCTTAGTCCCTTGGGAGTGGGGGCAGGAAGTGAGGAGAGGCTGAAGCAGCTGGTCTGTAACAGAGCTAGGGTGAGACTGGGGGATCAAATTTGGAGAAGGGGGGTGCTTGAAGACCTGCACTTAGCCTACCTACTTTCCTAGCTGGAATGGCCTGGTGGGTTCCCAGGAGTGCCTGATGGAGTTGAAGGCTGGGATAAAGCGATGAATGTGGGGGAGTTAGGAGGGAAAGATCTGTATGATCCACTGGAGAGGGGGTGGTGGTGGAAAGGGAGGCTGCAGCAGGTGGCCTGAACTGGGAAAAGACTTGGGGTTGGTTTGGAGGAGCTGAGGGAGAGGTGAAGATCTGCAGTTAGCCTTCCTGCTTCCCTGCCTGGAGTGCTGTTTTATATTTTTTTCTAAACTGCTAAAATTGGGGCTGGGGCAATGGCCCAGTTGGTAAAGTGCCTGCCATGCAGGCATGAGAAGCAAGAAAGGATCCCCAGAACCGACTTAAGAACCTGGCACGGTGACTAGTATCTGTAACCCCAGTCTTGGGGTGGGTGGAGGTTAGGTCACAGAAGCTCACTGGCCAGCCATCCTACCTGACTCAGTGAGCTAAGAATCAGGTTTAGTGGGACACTGTCTCTAAATAAATAAATACATTAATTAAAGGTGGAGGGCTTGGAAAGATGGTTCAGTGGTTAAGAGCACGTGTTCTTGCAGAGGGCCCAGGTTGATTCCCAGCACCCACATGGCAGCTCACAACTGTCCATGACTCTGGTTCCAGGGATCCAATGCCTTCTCCTTATCTCTATGGGCACCAGCATGCACATGGTACACAGATAACCATGCAGGCAAAACACTTGTATACATAATATAAAGTAAATATTAAAAAAATAAAGGTAGAAGATGATCAAGGATAGGTACCTTTTGTTGACCTCAGGCCTCAACATGCATGGGCACAGGGGTGCATATGCAGTCACACCTACGTAATGCGTATACCACACCCATACACAGCCCTCCACAATACAAAATTGTGATAAAATATATGTAAAGTTTACCATCTTCAAGTTGGCAGTTCAACTCAGTGGTAGAGCTATTAGACGGGCTACAGAGTGAGCCCTGCATTTGATCCCCCAGCTCTCACACACTTTAAAAAAGCACAAAAATCCTGGCCATCTAAAATATTTAAATTCTGTTATTATATTTTTAATTGATAAATAATAATTATATGCTCTTAGGAGGTCACAGAACGATTGAATAAGGTTAATTAACCAAACTACCACCTCATATACTTGCCATCTTTGTGGTTATATGTATTAGTCAGGGTTCTCTAAAGGAACAGAATTGATAGAATGAATGTGTGTATAATATACATACATAATATATATTTATACATATATGATTGATTGGACTGGCTTTCTGTGGTCAGGGTTGTCCAACAATGGCTGTCTCCTGATGCACAGGCCAAGAACCATGTGTTGTTCAGTCCATGATGCTGGCAGTCTCAGCAGTCCTAGTCTGGTGCTGGGGTCCCAGGTAATTCCCAGAGAGCTGCTGATCTTCTGTGTTGGAATCATGAAGATGTAGGTTCTAATACCAGGGAAGGAGTGCCTCAGCAACAGGGTAGAAGAACTTGCCAGTGAGGGTGAGGGCAAGCAGGCAAACACAAAAGCTTCCTTCTTCCATGCCCTTTTATGTAGGCTGCCACCAGAAGGAGTAGCCCAGATTTAGGGTGGGTTTTCTCACCTCAAATGAGCCAGTCAACAAAATCCCTCATAGGTTTGCCCAGCTGCTTGGGTTTTAGTTGATTCCAGATGTGGTCAAGTTACCAAGCAGGATCAGCCATTACAGGTAGAAACACTTAAAATCCAGTCTTCAGCAGTTCTGATAACAGCAACACGTTTTATTTCAGTTGACTGTTTTGAGACAAGGTCTGGCTATGAAGTTCAGGCAGGTCTGAAATTCAAGGTGACCCTCCAACTTCAGCCTCCTCAGTGCTGGGATTATAGGTATGGATTGCACGCCTGGCTTTACAGTGTTTTGCTCATCACTATGGTCACCATCCTGGCAGCAGGTTGCCAGAACTTAGCCCTCCTGCCAAGATGGATGTCCTTCTCTGCTCTGGCCCCTTGCTCTCACTCTCAATGGCTGGAAATCCTCCACTGTCCACATTTACCATCTTGATTTCCTTTAGATTCCACATCTAAGTGTGGCTTTGTCCTTTTCTGCTTGGCTTATCATGACACACTAGAGGCTGCCACACCGACAGAATTTCTATCCTTCCTTCATAATGCTGAACAGCATTAAATTGTGTGTACACTGCATTTTAAAGATTTTCTTAATTTTTAGTTATGTATGTATGTGTTTCTCTGTGTATGTGCATGTGTGTGCATGTGTAAAGAGGCCAGAAGAGAGTATCAGTCAGATCCCCTGGAGACAGAGTTACAGGTAATTGTGAGCTGGGTGATGGAAACTGAACTTGGGTCATCTGCCAGAGCAGTAAGTGCTCTGAACCGCTGAACCATCTCTCCAGACCTCTACCTTTTTTTTCTTTTTTGGTTTTTTGAGACAGGGTTTCTCTGTGTAGCTTTGCGCCTTTCCTGGAACTCACTCTGTAGCCCAGGCTGGCCTCGAACTCACAGAGATCCACCTGCCTCTGCCTCCTGAGTGCTGGGATTAAAGGTGTGTGCCACCAGCGCCCAGCACTACCTTCTTTTTTGAGACGGTGCTTCTCACTGAGTCTGGATTGCCACTGAGCCCCTGGTATCTGCCCGACTACCCACTATCCAGCACTGGCTTTTACGTGGGTGCTGGGGATTCAAACTCAGGACCTTGTACTTATGCACGTAGGCACTCTGCCCACTGACACACATGCACCACCGAGGAGAGCAGCTTATTGGCTGAGAGTTCAGAAATTTCGGTTTGGGTCACAGTTCCATTTTCTGGAGGCCAAAGGCCAATTTCATCTCTGGGCTCAGGTTTCTGATTTCTACAAAATGAGTTTATTCCTGACTTCCCAACTCAGAAAGTCAGTATGCACAGAAGAGCTGCAACCAACACTGACTTTCATTCAACACACTATAGCCACACTGGAACCTGCATTCACAAGAAGGATACCACTTGTCATAGGGTGAGCAGACTGTCTCCTCACCGACTTTACTGCTGGCAGACATCTGGGCTGTTCCCAGTGTGTGGCTATTAGGAATAGCACTGTGAGTCTGGGATGTGAAAAATGCAAGTCTCTTGGGGATAGGTAGGGTAGGATTGCTGGACTACATATGAACAATTACATGGCTTTATTAGAACCTGACGAGCATAAAAGGGTCTGCAAATGGCTAAGTATCTAAAATGTGTAAGCATGAGGACCTGAGTTTGGATCTCCACAACCCATGTAAGGTCAGATTTGGTAATGTATGTATCTGCAACCCCAGTGCTCCAGAGGTGAGAGAAGAGACCCTCACACACACAGCAGCAAACAAACAAACAAATAAACGAAGAAGGTGGAAGGGGAAGACAGACCCTGAGATTGTCCAACTTCCACACAGATGCCGTGAAATAAGTGCATGCACGCACGCACAGATTAAAAAAATTGCCACACAGTTTGAAAGTGGATGTGAGACAGCATAGAAAGACCAAAAAATAAAGTTGATGTGAAAACTGAAAGAAGCCCCCTTACCCTGTGACCCAGTTCCCATTTCCTGCTGTCTGAGAGCCAAGCAATTTCAACACAGCTGGTACTCTCAAAATTGACTGCAGAGATAGTGCCTGTCCTAGAGACATCTCAAAGATGTCAAAAACAAACTGTCTACATGGGGTCAGAATGTGTGTGCCCTTCAGGTTAACTGCTAAAACTCCCTAGTCCCTAAATCTAAGCAACACGCCTCATAAAACCACCTTACAAAAATATTTTAAAAATTCACTTTATTTCTATTTGTGTACGTGCATGTGTGTGTCGCTACCCAGAAGAGGGTGTTGAAGCCCCTGGAGCTGGAGTTCTAGGAGGTTGTGAACTGCCCACCCAACTTGGGTGCTGGAAACTGAACTCTGCTTCTCCGCAAGAGCAGCCTGTGCTCTTTACTGCTGAGCCGTCTCTCTCCAGTTCCCAAAACAAACTTAAAAACATTTATTACCCACCCCTCTGAGTGTGTGTGTGTGCAGTTACACATGTACCACAATGCACATGTGAAGGTCACAGGACATCTTGTGGGGATCTTTTCCACCTAGTGGGTTCCCAGGATGGAACTCCAGTCATCCATCTCGGTGGTGGGCAGCTTTACTTGCTGAACTTTCTCGACAGCCCTCCCGCCCTGCCAATTCTTTAAGAGATTATAAGCAAACCAGCTCATTCATTTAAAATTTTAGATTGATTTATTTTATTATTTTATGTGTATGAGTGTTTTGTTTGTATGTGTACAACATGTGTGCCTAGTGCCCAAGAAAGTCAGAAAAGGGCATTAGATGCCCTAGGACTGGAGTTAAAGATAGTTGTGAATTATCACATGGATGCTGAGAATTGAACCTGAGTTCTCTGCAAGAGTAGCCAGTGCTCTTAACTGCTGAGATAACTTCTCAGACCTCCTCCATTTTTAAGTTTTACTAAAGGTTTTTTTTTTTCCCTTTGAGGCAGGGTTTCTCTGTGTAACAGTCCTGGCTGCCCTGGAACTCACTTTGTAGAGGAGGCTGACCTTGAACTTGCAGAGATCTACCTGCCTCTGCTTTCTGATGCTGGGATTAAAGGCATGCACCACCACCACCCAGATAAATTTTACCAAAGTTTTAAACTTTGATTGACCTTTTAACTTGGTTGTAAATTAAATCCGTTGTCCAAGGTAGTGTGCATGCACATATGGTACTGGCTGGTTGTGTGCCAACTTGACACAGCTGGAGTCATCAGAGAGGAAGGAGCCTCAGTTGAGGAAATGTCTCCTTGAGATCTAGCTGTAGCGCATTTTCTCCATTAGTCATCAATGGGGGAGGGTCCAGCCCATGGTGGGTGGTGCCATACCTGGGCAGGTGGTCATGAGTTCTATAAGAAAGCAGGCTGAGCAAGCCATGGGAAGCAAACCAGTAAACAGCACCCCTCCATGGCCTCTGCATCAGTTCCTGCCTCCAGGATCCTGCCCTGTGTGAGTGAGTTCCTGCCCTCACTGCTTTTGATGATGAACAGTGATGTGGAACTGTGAGTGAAAACCCTTTTCTCCCCAAGTTGCTTTTGGTCATTGTGTTTCATCACAGCAATAATAACCCTAACTGATTATATATATAAATAAACTTTGTTTTACCCTGTCTGGTCCTGAAATTCTTTTCTGCACAGGCAGTCGATGATCTAGCTTTACTCTACTCAAGGGGATGTTCCTAAGGCTGCTGACCAGAGTGTGGGCTGTCTCCCCAAAATGCTGCTGACATGTGAACTGATGCCCATTGCCATCTGTGGCTGCTCGTCACAGGCCTGAGCACTGCAGTATTATAGGACCACTCTTTATTATAGGTGCATTGTATCATTACACTAAAATTGCCACTGTTCACTGCTGCCACTTTTGCTTTAAAAAGGCCTACACATTTCAAAGAAATGAAGAGTAAAAGCATCCTTTTTGCTTATTCTGATATTTAACATTTCTGAGGCTTTTAATTTTTTTCCCGGTCATCAAATTTGTAACTGGAATCCTCCTTCAGTCTGAACAGTTTCCTGTAGTATTTGGGGTTTGCTGGTGGTGAATTCTCTTAATTCTCGAAATGCTTTGACTTACCCTCATTCCTTTTTTTAGTATTGGGGATGGAACCTAGGGCTTCACACACACTGGGTGAGCGCCATAGAGCGCCATGCTTCTAAGCTATATTCACAGCCCCGTTCTTGCCTCTTATTTTGAGACAGTCTTACTAAGTTGCTCAGGCTTGAACTTATGGTCTCCTTGCCTGAGCCTGTCTAGGAGCAGGGATTACAGGTCTGTGCCAGCAGGTCCAGCTTTACTCTCATTGTTGTTGTTGTTGTTGTTATTATTATTATTATTGAGACAGAGTTTCTCTGTGTAGCCCTGGCTGTCCTGGAACTCACTCTATAGACCAGGCTGGCCTCTAATTCAGAGATCCGCCTGCCTCTGCCTCCTGAGTGCTGAGATTAAAGGCGTGTGCCACCACTGCCCACCTACTTTTTTTTTAAGATTTATTTATTATGTATATAGCATGTATGCCTGCAGGCCAGAAGAGGGCACCAGATCTCATTACAGATGGTTGTGAGTCACCATGTGGTTGCTGGGAATTGAACTCAGGACCTCTGGAAGAGCAGTCAGTGCTCTTAACCACTGAGCCATCTCTCCAGTCCTACTCTCATTCTTAAAAGGGTCTGATATACTGAAATTGGTTGACAGGCATCTTTCCGACATCCTATTTTTGTTCTTTTGAGACAGGCCTCACTGCGCAGCCCTGGCTGGCCCGGCACTTGCCAGGACCGGGTGTATATTTGGTCGCATTGCACCTAACTCCAGTTTCCTTGAGTTTATTTTTGTGAGAGTTAAGAGAACTCTGTAAGAATGTAAGTGTCTCTCACTAAGAAGGATTCTGGCCACTATTCCTTCCGGGGCCTTTCCTAGTCCTCCTCCTCTCTTTGTAATTCCAGGAATGCACGCAGACATTGTCACATTGCCCCGTTCTTCCTCAACTCTTCTTCTCAGATTAGATGAGTTCTATCAATACTTGGCCCATTCACTGAGTTTTCTCCGTCTCAGTTCCAGAATATACACTTATAGTTTCTAGTTATGTTGTGAATTTAAAATCCACTCACAGGTTGAAAGCATATTTTCCTTTATGCCAGATATTACTGGCCTAGCGGTTGCTTTATGATTCAATATTCTTTGTGTGTGCACCTGCGTTCATATGTGTGCAGGGGTCTGTGATGGCCAGGGGACAACCTCAGGTGTTCCTCAGGTAGTGTCTACCTTTTAAAAAAATTTTTTTTTTTTTTGGTTTTTCAAGACAGGGTTTCTCTGTGTAGCTTTGCGCCTTTCCTGGAACTCGTTTTGGAGACCAGGCTGGCCTCGAACTCACAGAGATCCGCCTGCCTCTGCCTCCCGAGTGCTGGGATTAAAGGCGTGCGCCGCCGCCACCGCCGCCGCCGCCGCCGCCGCCGCCGCCGCCACCACCACCACCACCTGGCTTAAAAATATTTTTTAAAAAATATGTGTATGTGTGTGTAGGGGCGCATGTTCACATGTGTGTGTATATACATATGCAGCCAGAGGACAACTTCAGGACATTTTTCAGGACAATTTCTTTGCTTTTGTGTGCATGCATGTTTGTATGTGATATGCACATTTGTATGTGCAGGTGTGCAGAGGCCAGAGGAGGACTTCCTGTTTGGGGTGGGATCTGTCACTAATCTGGACAGTCTGGAGCTAGTCTGGCAGCATCAAGCCCTCACTATCTCCTCATCCATGTCCCTTACAGCTCTGCAGCTGCAGGTGTGCATGGGGCAGTGCCTGGCTTTTACATGGGTGCTAGGAGCCGAACCCAGACTCTTAAGCTTGCACTCTTACCTACTGAGCTCTTTCTGACTTTTTCTTTTTCTAAGGCAGAGTCTTTTTACTCATCTAGAAAACATTAAGCTAGGCTGACTGGCCTGTAAGTCCCAAGGGTCTGCCTGTCTCCAATTCCCCAGCACTGGATTACAAATTGGGTTGTTTTTTTTTTAATAATTAAAAAATGATTTTGAGATAAAATTTAACTATGTAGACCAGGCTGGCCTCAAACTCATAGTGATACATCTACCTTTGTCTCTGGGTGCTGGGATGAAAGGTGTACACCACTATGTCTAGCTTATGCTTTTTCATACTTTAATCTTTTTAAACATGGTTGCTGGGGTCAAACTCTGGCCCTCGTGTTTGCAAGGCAAACATTTTACTGCTTGAGCCATTTCCATAGCCCGCAGCTGCTTTGTAAGCCTTCCACTTTACTTTTCTTGAGAATGGATATCTATCTATCTATCTATCTATCTATCTATCTATCATCTATCTATCTATCTATCTATCTATCTATCCTCTATCTATCTATCTATCTGAGACAGGGTTTCTCTACATAGTCCTGGCTGTCCTGGAACTCACCCTGTAGATCAGACTGGGCTCGAGCTCAGAGATCCACTTGTCTCTGCCTTCTGAGTGCTGGGATTAAAGGAGTGTGCCACCACTGTTTGACCTTAGGATAATATTATTTTGATGCTGTTCTTTTGGGGTTCTATCCTGGACATTGTGACAGTTTGTACAACTTGGGATTCTCGTCTATTAACAGTGTTGAGTTTTGTTAGTGGATGACTGACTTGGGGGATTGAGACCTAACTGCCCATCTGTCACTTGGACAGCTGTTCATGTCTCCCTCCAGTTGTCTCATTCTTAGCTATGCTGTTTGGAATCTGCCCAGTACATGGCTCAGAGTTGAACTGGAGACGGACGTAGCACTCCAAAGCCCAATTCTGATCTCCCCTTCTCAAGCTTTTTCTTTTCTAGGATGCCCTGTACCTTCCTGACACCCAGCTCTTTGGGCCAGGAAGACTTCAGGTCCCTTTAGAGTTTTTTTCCTGCCCACACGGCCTGGACCATGCTTTGACCTTAGGCACTCACTTGGCACCTTTCCTCCTTCCTGTGTTGGCTCCTTTCCAGAACCTGCACCTGAGATCATGCTCTGGAGCGCCAGGCAAATGTTGCTCTATCATTTTGCCCAGAGTTTGAGGTGTGACCTGAGGAAGAGTTAGTTTTGACATATGAGAAACACAAGCCAGCTTGTCAACTTTTGTGATCAATGATTGAAAAAAAAAAAAACAACACTTGGGGTATAAACTTAATTTTGTACCAAGTCTGTAGCTGATACTGAGGAGAAATGAGATTTTTACAAAGTCAAGACTTCTCATTCTGTAATTTGGTATGTTCCTCTAGGTTTCTCTTCTGTGTGCAGTGCAAATGTGTGCATGTGTGTGCAGTGCAAATGTGTGCATGTGTGTGCAGGCCTGAAGTTGATGTCTCATGTTTTCCTCTGCTGCTTCCCACTTTACTCGCTGAGGCAGGGTGTCTTGAGGAACCCAGAGCTCAGCCACTCCAGCTGGTCTGGTTAACCTCCTGAGTGCTGGGATTCCAGGTGGTTGCCACACCTGCCTGGCTTTTACACAGGCTCTGGGGACCTGAATTCCAGTCCCCAAGCCTGCGCAGTAGTACTTCTTATTCACCATGCCATCTCCCCGGCTCTTCCTCAACTTGTCTCAATTCCGTCTCACAGTTATCTGATTACGGGTCTTGTGTTTTCATCAGTTTCACATTGAGGTATTTGTTTTTATCTTATGTGTAACTATCTGTATGTATGTATATGTTGCTGGTTTTTTTTTTTTTTTTTTTTTACTCTTTTGGAGGGCCTTCTACCCAGTTCCCAAATAAATCACACACAGAGGCTAATTCTTAATTATGAATGCCCAGCCTTAGCTTGGCTTAGCTAGTCAGCTTTCCTTAACTTATCCCATCTACTTTTTGCCTCTGGGCTTTTCCCATTCTCTTACTTCTGTAAATCTTACTCTTACTCCGTGGCTTGCTGTGTAGCTGGGTGGCTGGCCCTGGAGTCCTCCTCCTTCTCTGGCTGCTTCTTTATCTCTCCTCTATTTATATTTCTCCTTCCATTTATTCTCTCCGTCTTGCTATTGGCCATTCAGCTCTTTATTAGACCATCAGGTGTTTTAGACAGGCACAGCAACACAGCTTCACAGAGTTAAACAAATGCAACATAAACAAAAGTAACACACCTTAAGGCAATATTCTACAACATGTATGTCTCTGTATCATGTCCATGCGTGGTGCCCACAGAGGCCAAAAGCATGTTGAATCCTTTGGATCAGGACTTATAGGTGGTTGTGAGACACCAGTTGAGAGCTGAACATTGAACCCAGGTTCTTTGCAAGAGCAGCCAGTGCTCTCAACCACTGAGGCAGCTCTCCAGCCTTGAGGCATTTGGTTTTGTTACTCTTATATAAATGGTGTTATTTTATTTTCCTAATAGCCCAGGCTAGCTTCAAACTCACTATCTTTCTGTATCAACCTTTGTGAAATGGCTCAGTGGGTAAAGGTGCCTTCCATGTAAGCACGGGGAACTGAGTTCAATTCAATCCTTGGGACCCACATGAAGGTGAAAGGAGAGCTGATTGCATATGTCCCCTTGCTGTCACACATGCTGTGGTAGGCATGTATTCCTCACTTATATCATACACACACAGGCACAACAAAATATTTTTGAAGTGTTTTTGTTTTTGAAATAGTCTTTTTTTTTTTTTTTTTTTTTTCCGAGACAGGGTTTCTCTGTGCAGCTTTGCGCCTTTCCTGTAACTCACTTAGTAGCCCAGGCTGGCCTCGAACTCACAGAGATCCACCTGGCTCTACCTCCCGAGTGCTATGTAGCCCACGTAGTGGGGGAATTTCACATTCCTTTTTTTTTCAAGACAGGGTTTCTCTGTGTAGCTCTCGCTGTCCTGGAACTCACTGTGTAGACCAGGCTGACCTTGAACTAAACATGCCTCTGCCTCCTGAGTGCTGGGATTAAAGGCACGTGCCACCTCTGCCCAGCTTGCATTTCACATTCTAAATGGTCAACCATTTGAATACTTGGTCCCCAGCTGATGCTGTTTTGGGAGGTTGTGGCACCTTTAGGAGGTGGAGTCTAGCTCGATGAGGTGGCATGCTCAGAGGATGGGCCTTGAA
The DNA here is from genome assembly GCA_902168425.1 of Peromyscus attwateri. NCBI lineage: Eukaryota > Metazoa > Chordata > Mammalia > Rodentia > Cricetidae > Peromyscus > Peromyscus attwateri. The sequence continues at coordinate 5,197 of CABHPP010116632.1, read as the reverse complement.
GTATGGCAGTCAGGTCCTGCTTCCTGTCTTGTGGGTTTCCTGATGCTCCCAGAAGTGAACAAACAGTCTCAGGCTCCTGCTACTGAAAGCCATGGGCTGCTCTTCTGCCACACCTTCTCTCCCGTGCTGGACCATATCCCCGAAAACTGTGAGCCAGAATCAGTGTTTCCTCACTTAGGCTCTTTCATTAGGCATTCTGTCCCAGGAAGGAGAAAAGCAACTAACAAGAATACAGTGCCAGGGCCCACCCTCTTTTTAGGGTGCATCCCTAGTGACCTAAGCATCTCAATAGTTCTTGGCACGCCCCAATATTGCCATGTAGGCCATTAAGCCTTTAACATGTGATTATTCAGTATGTAATGGCCTGCGTTGAGGTTTGGTTGTCAATCTCTGCCCTCACCTCTGAAGTGCTGGGATTACATGTGTATACCGCTTATACCCTGTTCCAAATTGAGTCTGGATTTTATAAACTGGACATGTGAGCTGAATGATGGGGAAGTTGTATCAGGAATTAACCCCTATGAGAAACCCTAAGGAGCCACCTGATGGATCAGAGCAACACCGTGTCTTCCAGGATGAGGAGATATTGCTGGCTGTTCCCTGGGAAGTAAGGCTGATGCTGTGGCACTCAAGGGAGGTAGAGACCTAAGGAAGGCTGTTGCAGGCATGCTGCCAGGCTGGGCTCCCTCACATACTCTGAGTAAGCTCCTCTGAGCTGAACTATAAACCCAGTCACACAGCTATAGTTAGTCTTTGTGGGAGTCAGCCAAGAGACTGCTGCCCGTGAGTCATTCTAGAGTTCTGCAGACAGCTGGCTCTGGAGACCTGGGTCAGTTTCAAAGGGAGGGCAGAGCCAGGTGTCCATCTGTGTGTGACATGTGGACAGAAGGATGGCTGACCTCAGCATGGGAACAGTACTGCCAATGCCCAGCAACCTCCGGGGCCAGCACTTGGCTCTCTGACCTTACCAAGAGTGAGACCCAGGCCACGGACTTAGCTTCTAACTTCAGCTCTCTCCCTGCCTCACAGAGAGCACTCAATGCATCAGTCCTGAGACTGCTGGCCACCCAAGCCTGGTCCTACACAAAGGAGTCTTGATGAGGGCATGCAGGGCAGGGAGAGAACTGTTTCAGACTCTTCAAGCCACACTTCTGTGTCCTACTCCAGCTGCCTCAGGTTCTGTCAAGGCATGAGAGATGGACAGGCCAATAAGTGCATCCGGCTTTTTTAAGGCTTTATCTCCTTATATGGACACACTGGTGTAGGGGGCTAAATAATGACCCTTCCCCCAGTTCACATCCACCAGAACACAAGTGAACATATTGGAGGAGAAACCTTTGCAGATGTAATGGGTTAAAGACCTTTCAAAATCATCTTGGATGTGGGTAGGTTCAAGTCCTGGGACTGGTGTCATTCTAAGATGAGAAGTGCCAGCTATATGAAAGGCTGATAAGGATCGAATGAGTCCAGGCACAAGGCTAGCAGGGCAACACAGGACACTGTCTTAAAACTATAAAGAGACCACAGCTAGGTGAGGCCAGAGATGACTGATGCCACCACAAGGCAAGGATGCCTCGGAGCCAACAGTAGCTGGAGGTAGCAAGGAAGGCCCATCCTCTCTAGGCCCCAGGAATACAACCCTACCCATGCCAAATTTTAGCCTTCCGTCTTTAGAACCATAGGATAATATATCTGTTGTTCAGGCATACACTGAGAAATACATGCACCTGTATCTACACAGCTGTTTGTGGTCAGGACCCAGTTCCCTGGCTGTGGATCTATTTTGAGGGGCACATCCCTTTGAGTTTGCACAACCAAGGATAGGTTGGCTTGATAAAGTCACCCAGAAAAAGGGAACCAGATAGAGGCCTCCAGCTGCCATTTAGCTCTGTGTGTATGTTTGTGTGCATTCATGGAGGCTAGAGGTCAACGTCAGGTATGCAGATGTGTTCCTCAATCATTATTTATTTATTTTTTTCAAGTCAGGGTTTCTCTGTGTAGCTTTGGAACCTGTCCTGGAACTCACTCTGTAGACCAGGCTGGCCTTGAATTTACAGAGATCCACCTGCCTCTGCCTCCCGAGTGCTGGGATTAAAGACGTGCACCACCACTGCCCGGCTTCAATCATTATTTTTTGAGACAGGGTATTTCACTACACTATCTGGGCCAGTGAGACCCAGGAATATTGTGGTCTCTACCTCCCCAAAGCTAGGATTACAGAAGCATGCTGCTGCACTCAGCCTTTTCATGTGGATGCTGGGATCTAACTCATAGCCTTATAACTTTACCAGCTGAGCCGTCTCCTTAGCCTCCACTGTGCCTTTTTTTTAACATCTTACGGGGCTGGTGAGATGGCCAAGCAGGTAAAAGTACTTGCCATATTAGCCTGATATGAATTTGATATCTGGGACCTATGCATGGTGGAGAGACCCCAACTCCCAAAAGTTGTCCTCTGCCTCTACACGCATGTCCCTGCAGTCACACCACACACACACACACATGCACACGCGCCCATCTTATGGTAAGGATTTCAGGCAGACAGTAAAAGCATGGGTGACACAGTGCTGTGTTGTTCACAGCTAGAACAGCACAGACATGGTAGCTTTTGGTTATTTAGTCTCATATTTAACTGAATGTCTCTACTTTGGTTGGAAATATATTTAAAAGATTTAAAAAGCTACTGGCTTGGGAATCTGCCTTTTTATGCCCACATCCCTGTTCATTAGCATCATGGTGTGCTTATTCCTATTCTGTCACTCACTAGTCACATTCTTTCACATTTAAGCATGGTGGTTTCTTTTCTTTTTTTTTTTTTTTTTTAAAAAAAAAAAGGTCTCACTTGTAGCAGGAATCTTAAAAGTTCTTATTAATAAAATCAAACCTGAAGCCAGGTATTAGGGTGAACGCTGGAATATCAGAGAAGTAGAACAAGCCACAGCTACCTCACCTCGCCAGTTCCTCAGCTGATCCTGTTTCCTCAGACTGGAAGCTTCTGAGTCCCCATCCAGCATGAATCTCAGCTGAAAGCTTAACCAGCCAAATGCTTCTAGTTTCTGGTCCTTACGCCTTATATACCTTTCTGCTTTCTGCCTCACTCCCTGGGATTAAAGGCTCACTTCTTGGGATTAAAGGCGTGTGTCACCAAGTCTGGCTGTTTCCAATGTGGCCTTGAACTCACAGAGATCCAGAGGGATTTCTGCCTCTGGAATGCTAGGATTAAAGGCGTGTGTGCCACCATTTTCTAGCCTCTGTATCTAGTGGCTTTTCTGTTCTCTGACCCCAGATAAGTTTATTAGGGTGCACAATATTTTGGGGAACACAATACCACCACACTCACTGAGTGGTGGTTGCATGCACCTTTAATTCCAGCACTTGGGAGGCAGAGGCAGGCAGATCTCTGTGAGTTCCACAACAGCTAGGGCTACCAAGATAAACCCTGTCTTGAAAAACAAAAAGCTAAATACAAGGTCTCAGGTAGCCAAGGCTGGCCAGAGCTTTCTGAAGGGCAGAGTCTGACCTTGAATTTGTGATTCCTGTTTCCACCGCTCAAGTGCTAAGATTACAAGTATGTACCACACCTAGTTTATGAAGTGCTGAGGATGAAACCCAGGGTTTGTGCATGCCATTCACGAACTCTACAAACTGAGCCCCACACCTCCAACTAAATGTGTTTTATAATTTTATTTGTCTTAATGAATCTTCCATTTCTCTTTTAAGGCTAGCTCTGGGATTGCCAGCTTCAAACTACAGAAGTTGTAATGGCCTTTGGCAATGTGTCAATGGAGACATTGAAAGAACAGTTGTCCTTTAGTCTCCAGAGTGACAAAGGTTAAGAGGCTGAAGGTTTGGAGGCGGGGAGGAGACACATGGTTTTTACCTCCATTCACTTCAGTCTTAGTGCTCTAGAAAACAGCCGCCTGAGCTGTGGCTCTAGCATTGGACCCTTCAGCGAAGAATTAAGGTGTTGTGGGCACCTTAACCCTATACCTGCAACTTAGGTGCAGCCCAGGGGCTGTACTATCAGCAGATGCTTAGGCACAGTAGGAGGCTGAGTTCATCTTGAAGAGATTTGGGAACACACCAGAGAAGTCCTGGTGGGCCTCAGAGGGGCAGAAGCCACTGCTCTACGGAGATGACTTTGCTTACCCTCAAGAAAGAGCTTAGAACTGTGGCAGTAATGGACATGCAGTGTAGGGGTGTGGCAGTGGAAGTGCCAGTCACACAGGCCCTTGGTGGGAGCTCCAGACTTTTGCTGTACACCTAGCTGGTGGTTCCTATTAACCAACACACCAGTGGGACTAGAAAGAACCTGCTGATGGTTTGATCTACTTTAAAATCTTCCAACCAGTCATCAACATTTAAAAATTCCGATTTGGAGCTGGGAGCATGTCCCTCAGTAGTACTGCACCCACCGAGCATGCTATTGGCCCTGAGTATGCTCTCCTGTGCCACAAGAAGACTCTTAGGTTTTATTTACAACTTGACTTCTGCTCTGGTGCCAAGCCAAAGCCAAGCTCAGGTACTCCTTGGAGAGGGCACACAAGCCCACACTGGCTTGTAACACCCAACCTGCTTCCTCATTGTTTGCCTCTTTTTACCGGCTTTCCCAACCTGGGGCCAATGTTTAGAACAGAATTTCTGTTAGGATCCCCCAACACACTTTTTGCAGGTGGGTGCCCCATTCTTGGGCTTCAGTGTGCACAGTTCCTTAGGTACGCTGATGCTTAGAGAAGAGGTGGGGTGAGGTGAAGAGGGGAGGGGTTTGTACTATAGTTATTAATAAGCCATTTAGTTTAAGAGATTAGGACAGGGTCAGCACATGGGCTCAGCCATATTTTGCTTTTCAGAGAAGAGTCCTCATCCCACCTTCCAGAAATAGGGCCTCACGAGGCCCTAAGGCTGGCCTCTAAATAAACATATAACACAGGTTGAATTCCTTGTCCTTCATCTTCCAAGAGCTGGGATTACAGGTGTGTACTGGTGAAAGAGTCTCTTTTAAGGCAGGAAAGAAAAGAAAAAAAAAAATCATTTGCCACGTCAAACCCCTCATCCACAGTGCTGGATCTGCGCTGACTGTGGCAGGTCTCCTTAGAAGTGGCGATGACCCTGAGAGGTTGCTGTGAGGTTCCAACAAGGAGCTTTGCCGTCTGGAATTTGTTTCTCGGCCTTTTCAAAAAAATGGAAAGAAGAAACCCTT
>CABHPP010116630.1:30740-47827 GCA_902168425.1 Peromyscus attwateri | reverse complement strand
TTTATTTTAGTGCCTATGTGGAAATATTTTAGCACATATACGTCTTAACATATAGTGTTAGAATATTGTAGTCTATGAAACTTACTCTGACTTTCTCATACAATCAAGATATCTACCTACTAAAGCAAATGTGTTAACCATTTAATTTTAATATGCCTTTTAGAAAAGTTGGTTATAGATCTAGCAGGTTTGTAGGTGTCTTGGGTCATCCTATTCACTCTTTACAACCTTTTCCTACTCTTTTCTGTTTGGACTAATTGAATAAGTTTTATTCCTTTTAATCTATGATAGACATTTATTAAAAATGCCATAAGAGTCACATGCCTTACAGTACCTATCTGTAAATTCAAAATATACCTCTGCAAGTCATACAATGTACATTTGAGCCAGTTCTTTGTATTATGCTTCATATAGCTTCACTTTCTCATTTTTCAACTGGCAATTTTACTTTTTACAATTCTACAAGGTTTTAAAATGCTTCAATTATGTTGTCATCAACTACCTTTTAGAGATTAAATAAATGCACAATATATTTTTAAAATATACTTTTTTTCCCAACAACATCTCAATTTCTTTATTTGCTATTGTTCCTTAATTGTTATCTGGTATCATATTCTTTTGTATAAATTCTTTAAATTTCTTGTAGTACAGGCTCTGCTGTGCTTGAAACAACTTTTATTTTCATTCTCAAAATATGTTTTCACTGGACTATAATTCTACATACTATCATTTTTCCTAAGTGCTTTAAATACATCACTCTTATTTTCAGCTCTAATTCTCATGGAATTCTTCTAAAACATTTTACTTTTCCTTTACTATTTGAAAGACTCTTGTTAGGCAGACATATAACAAGGTAAAACATTACTTTGAAATTTGTTTTGCTTGCATTGTACTAGGCTTTATTTTGTTTTCCTTGGTTTCTTCTGTCCTTGTTCTCTGAATTCTCAGATATGTGCAGGTACCTCACACATGCTGAGCAAACTGTCAACTGAGCCGTGAATCCATCCCTAAGCTTCTTGAATATGTAGTTTGAAACTTTTATTACTACTGACAAACATTTAATCTTCATGTATTTCTCCAGTACTCCTTTCTTCAATATTAGCACAGCTCTCCACTTTTTTTTATTGTTCCCATTTTCATGGATGTGATTTCTGGCCATTAGCTTTACTGGTTTTATTCATTGTATGTTTCTACATCTCTATTTGTCAATTGTTGTCCAATTCTGTTAAGAGTTACTGTGTCTGTCCCTAGAATTTTTTTTTCTAATTGGTCACTCTATCTAGTTGTTTGACACAGCTTCCCAAAGCCATATTTATCTCCTGAGAATGTCTTATGCTTTCACTCACAGTTGCTCTCACCTTTCACAGAGGCTTGGTCATGTTAGTCACATTTAGATTCTCGTTCTGACCATTGTAAGTTCAGGCTTCCTGACATAACCTAAATGAATTTGGGATTGTCATGACTGTAGTGGTAGGGAATGTCAATAGACATATGCACAAAAAAATGGTAGAATTGGTGGGCTGTGCATCCTAAAGGAGATGAAACAGAAGCCTAAAACTCTGAGCCTTTGTTGTATAAAGATGAGTGGGTAGACAGGTTAACTAATTTCAGTGGAGGCATCTGTGTAAGCAAGCAGCTCAGGCTGCAGTAACCTAGGAGGAGAACGCTGTGTTTTATAGTTTGTGCACTCTGTGTTGACTTCCACTCTAGGACTAGAGGAATGTCACCTGAGCCCAACCCAGGGAAGGTGTTTCAATTTCCATGCATTGCTCATGGCATGAGTACTCATTCATACAGGAGTATATTCATTCCCTAAGTATAGGTGGAGTATCTTAAGCTCCACCTAAGAGTCTGTAAAGTTTCTGATAATTTGTTATGCAGAGATAGAACAGTCCCTGAACAGTTTTATTAGTGAATGATGATGTCTGGTTGAATATGGAATATTGGGAAGAGAACACTGACGGTTCTGCTGAGTAGTATTTAGTTTTTCCATATTCTCTGTTTAGCTGGTAGTATGAAAACTTGATGCAAAAGACAGAGTAATTAGTCTGTGACTAAGTCTAATTAGTTGTTACAGTTACTTGATTTGAAATTTTTTTTGTTCATACTTCTACACTATTACTCTGTGTACATCATTTGAATATATTTTCTCTCCACACTTTTTATTTTCCTTATGTGACAAATGCCTTTGTTTGTAAACTTGGTGAGAAGTTGGTTATCTGCTATTTAATGTCAATTATAATTGGTCTCATTTGTAGATAGTAATCAGAGATACAATTTTCTTAGTGATCCTCAGACCAAACTATCTTAAATATGTGGATGGTGGTGAGTGCCCCATTTTACCACATAGTGTTGGCAGCTATATATTGCTATCAGTACAGGCTCTTGAAGTCAATTTCATTTCCTGCCTCTTTGGAGGCAGATGGTGTTTTTTTTGCTACAGCTGTGCTCTGAGAATAATAGAAGTATCACCCCTACAACCCCTTTTCCAGTTAGATAGTACTTTTACACTATTGAAAATAAACTCCTGTGGTGTTTTGTTTTATTATTTAATTTTGATCTTGACTTCAATGTCAGCCACATTCTTCTCCTATCCTGCTTCACCTTTACCCATGGGGGCTGTCTTCTACCTTGGCATACTTTCCAATCTTCCTCATCAATACCCACTGAAGGGCTATGGAGCAGAGTTGGCAGAAATGGAAGATTTTCTTTTCATTTTATTTTTTTGAAAATAGACTTATTTTATACAATATATATTTATTATGGTTTGCCCTCCATCTACTCCTCCCAGTTTCTACCCATCATCCCTTCTATCTGGCTCAATCCTCTTTCAGTCTCTCCTAAAAAACAAACAGGCATCTAGGAGATAACAATAAAATATAGTAAGATAAAAGAAAAACAAACACATTGAAAAAAGATAAAACAAATGAATAGAAGGAAAAGAGCCCAGAAAAGGCACAAGGAACAGATGTAGATGAAGAGACACACTCATTCTGACACTCCTGAATTCCATACAAACATTAAACTGGAAGCCATAACATATACGCGAAAGACCTCTAGGGCATAGATAGATAGATGGCAGATAGGTAAATACATTGATAGATGATAGTTAGATAGATGATAGATAGATAGATAGATAGATAGATAGACAGATAAAATTTTAAAAAGGAAGAATAAAATGTCATGACACTTATAAGACAAGAAATCTTGAAAGATGTCCTTGCATTTGTTTTCTGATGATCATCTACTTTTGGGCATGTAGCCTACCCAAAAGAGTAGTTTGTGTCTCTAGTGAGACTCCCTTGGAGAAAATTAAATTTTTATTTGCAAGTGTTTAGCAATTGGAGATAGCTTCTGATTGGGTTAGAAATGGGGCATGAGTATACTCTCTCTTCAGCTCTAGGATCCTATCTGGTATAGACCCATGCAGGTCCTGTACACTCTGCCACAGACTCTATTAGTTCATATGCATGACAATCCTGTTATTTTAAAAGTTCTTTTGTGTAGCATGAATCTTAAAAGGTCTTATTAATAAAAATCATCCTTGAGCCGGTATTAGGGTGAACGCTGAATGATTAGAGAAACAGAACAAGCCACAGTCACCTCACGTGCCAATTCCTTAGCTGATCCTGTTTCCTCAGACTGGAAGTGTCTCAGGCCTCATCCAAATGGATCTCAGCTGAACTGCTGCTAAAAGTCTAAAAGTTTAACCAGGCTCTAGTTCCTGGTCCTCATGCCTTATATACCTTTCTGCTTCCTGCCATCACTTCCTGGAATTAAAGGCATGTGTCACCATGCCTGGCTGTTTCCAGTGTAGCTTTGAACTCACAGAGATCCAGACATATCTCTGCCTCTGGAATGGTAGGATTAAAGGCATGAGTGCCACCATTTTCTGGCCTCTATATCTAGTGGCTGTTCTGTTCTCTGACCCCAGATAAGTTTATTAGGGTGTACAATATATTGGGGAACACGATATCACCACACTTGTGGGTTTTTGTTTGTTGTTTGTTGTTTGTTTGTTTGTTTTTGTTTTTTGGTATCACCTATCTCCTCTCACTTTTACAGTTTCTATTTTCTTTTCCAAAGGGTTGGTTCCTGAACCACGAGGGCAGGGATTTGGCGGTGACATCGTTTTTATGTTCCTTGGTTGCTCTCTCTCTGCATGGTAATATCTGGCTTTGGGGCTATGTGTTTGTTCCTATCTACTGCAAGAGGAGGCTTCTCTGATAGTGGCTGAGCAAGACATTGATAATATTTGTCTTTCTTATAGCATAGCAAAAAAATTTTCTTATGATAGGGCCCCAGGATTAATATCTTTACCATATTAATCTAAGGTGGGCATTTTGTAACTTATCTAAAACTGCATCTCAATTCTCCTCACTTTTTTAACTTATATCCATTCTCCCTGTGTCTCTGAGTGCTCAGTGTTCTTAGAATGTAACATGAATCTTAAAAGGTCTTATAATAAAAAACCCAGAGCCAGATATTGGGGTGAAAGCTGAAAGATCAGAGAAGCAGATCAGCCAGCCACTAGCTTACCTCTACAAAATCCTCAGCCTCAAGAGAGTGAGTTCCTGTTTCCTCATGCTTTATATACCTTTCTGTGCTCTGCTACATTACTTCCTGGGATTAAAGGCATGTATCACCACTGCCTGGTTCTATTTCTCTCATGTAGCCCAATGTGGCCTTGAACTCATAGAGATCCAGATGGATCTTTTCCTCTCGAGTGATAGGATTAAATGTGTGTGTCACCACTGCCTGACCTCTATGTCTAATTTATTGACTGTCTGTCTTCTGATCCCCAGGTAAGATTTATTGGGTACATAATATATCACCACAGGTCTACCTTCTTATAATGGGTCCCTGTTTCCTTAGAGCAGACCCTCAACTAGTTAAATGATTTATGACTCAAAGGGTGAGACTGTCTCTTGAAGTATGTAGAAGATGTTGGTAATTTTGAAGTCTAAATTTGGATATTGAGTATTGAGATTCTGAGCTCTTTCTTCATAATTAACTGAAAATTTATTAATAATAGTGTGTGACTTAGGACTGTAGGAATAGTAACTTCCATAAAACATTATGAAACAGAAAAAAGGGCATTTTCCAAGTAATTGCTTTATACTGTAGTAGTCTGGGAATGAAATATTGATAGGAAGAGAGATTTATCAATGCAAAACTGTGGGCTGAATTTAACTGTGACAAAACTAAGATAATAGGCATATAAGTTGGTTGCTAGAAAAATATATAGACTCATATTAAACCAGCATGACAAACGTTGAAATAGATACTTAATTTGCACAATTTATTTGAATAGTCTTATTATGAAACTATGATGAAATACATTTAATATGAGTATATACATAATTTAACTATGTACATTTTATAATGAATAAATGTTCTTATTTACAAAAATATGTGTTGTAGTGGAAAAATATAATTGCAAAATGAGGACATGCTTTCATACATAAGCTTTATGGTCAAATCTGAGCATCTAGTAATTAATAATTCTAATTAATAATTTTAAAGGATTGTCTGGTAATTTCCTTAATGTCATAATAATCATTTAAATATGTTGACCAGATAGAGAAAAACTCTCCAAATACAATCAAATCATTTAAAGGTACAGTGTTGGTGTTTTTATTCATAACATAAATACTAATTTTAGATGCTATAAATCACTTTTACAGATACTATCAACATAAAGAAAAATAGAATTTTACATATCACTTGAAACATTATGTAATTCCTATGAAGTTTTAAATAATGGTTATAATGTAGAGATATAAAAGTTAAATGACACAATTTCCATTATTTATTTTCCTTTTGGCAGTGCTGGTGTTGAAAGTAAGTTCTTTCTCTTGGATTCTGGGGAGGTCTCTCTCACTAAGCACAGTCAGTGTGTCATCAGCCCTCTGAGGTTCCAAGGATGACTTCTTGGAGGTTGTCTGCAAGATAAGATGCTATGGATGCACTTTGACAGAACAGTTATATAATAATTGTGGTCGTCATTTATTATACAAAGGGAGAGTGAGTAGTTTTTCACACACTAGTTGGCTTGTCAGAACAATCCATATGAGTAACCATTCTTACCCCACTCCAAGCATACTGGAGGATCAGTTAAGAAGGCATGCAACAGAGATCACAGTTGCAGCTCTTTTCCATCAAAGGACTCACAGCCACCAGACTAATTTTCCAAAGTCTTCACAGAGCTGAATCTATGTGCAACATGGTATGTTTCTGTTTACATGTAGCAGATGATAATAAATGATGTTGACAGTTCATGCTAGCTCATAGGAAGCCATGAATGTTAGGATTTATTTGAAATTCTTTAATGAAAGAGAAAATATGAGGGAAAAGTGAAAATTTTCCATTTACCTGCCATCCATGATCCTTAGTTTTATAAATTACAGGCTTATTATAATATACACTCTAAAGATTGCTGCTATATTCAGAAATTCTTTTCACATTATTTTGTTAAGAACCTCAGAAATGTTCACTAAATACTTGAAAGCAGTTTAAAGACTCACATAAAAGAGATTAGGCACCAAAACCAAGATGACTTTATCCTTGTAATGCAGGGTTGGTTAAACATATGCAAGTCAACATATATAATAAATCATATAAATGACCTTAAAGACAAAAATTGCATATCTTCTCAATAGATGCAGAAATAGACATTAAAAAAAATCTACCATGCCTTCATGATGAAAGTCTTAGAAGATGTGAGGCTAGACTGATCATACCTCAACCCAACAAAAGCTCTATGTGAGAAATTCACCGCTAACATCGCATCATCCTAAATGGAGAAAAGCTTGAAGCAACTAACCTCAAGCCAGGAACTAGACAGGGAATTCCATTAGACTTAAACCTGTACAGTTGTATACTCAAAGTACTAGCTGGAGCAGTAAGACCAAAAAGGAAATTAAAGGGATATAAAGAGGGAAAGAAGTTAAACTATCTGTATTTGGAAAATAGATAATAATATACATTAGTGATTTCAAAATTTCTACCAAAAGGAAAAAAAAAAACTCCTAGAAATAAACTCAGCCAAGTGACATAATACAGAATCAACTTGCACAAATAAATGGCTCTTCTATACATCAAAACAAACACAAAGAGAAATAGATGATAAATACAATCTCATTCCCAATAGCCTCAAAGAAAACAAAATTATCAAGGAATAGACCTAACTAAGGAAATTAATGTCTTCTACAATAAAAACTTGCAGCATCTTCAGAAAGAGAAAGACATTGGAAAATGAGAAAATATTCTATGTCTATGGATTAGCAGAATTAAAACAGTGAAAAATAACCATTCTTCCAAAAGCTATTTACAGATTCAATGCAGTCCCAACCAAAATCCCCATCTCATTTTTCACAGGGAAAAAAAAAAACCTATCCAAAAATTCATACAGAAGCAGAAAAGACTCCAGATAGCTAATACAACCCTGAAAAAAATGACCAATGCCAGAGGGATTACCATTACAGATCTTAAGTTATATTACAAAGACATTGTAATAAGAATAATAATCAATAAAAATTATTTGCTTACCCAATTTAATGATAATTTACATTTACCTTTCATTTGAATCATTTTAGTAACATGAAAGCAGATTCTAAGTCAGAACTCTTTCTGACATAAAAGTAGATGCACAGAGCACTACTAAAATAAGACTGAAACAGCAGCAAATAGCCACACGACACAGTCAAGTCATTGTCATAGTCTATTTGATAGCCACAGGGAACATGTTATGAAAATACTGAAATTCAATGAAGAGTGCTCACACTCCATATTAGGCTAGAGAAAGCCACTATAAGATGCCACCAATGTTAGATGTAAATTAGGACACAGTTTGGATGAAGCAATAGAAAGGACAGGTTGAAATTAGTAGAGTACACAATGCTATTTCAGTGTTTTCTAGTCTTAACTGGCTATCAACAGTTGAGGAAAAGAAGTTAAAATAGAGAAGGCTTCATGTTAGGATATATAAAAATCATTTTTAAATAGTCTGAATTGGAATTTTCTGGATTACATATGTCTGGAGATGGCCAATAATTAACCAGAAATAAAATACCTCATAAGAATTTGGATATTTATGGGATTTTCACAATAGATAAATTGCCCAAGTCTTGTTTCGACAACCAAAGTGTTATTTCATGGGTACAACTTCTGGACATATATAGAACACAAGCCTGCTACAATATCCAGTGTGGGGCAGGGCCAGCCATCCCAGGGCCATGAAAGATAAATTTTCACAAATTAGAAGATGGTTTAGAGGGTAAATTCAATTGATTCCAAGTCCAAAAACCTGAGTAAGTGCCTGGTGGAAGGCACTAACCAGCTGTAAAGAGCTGTCCTCTAGCTATCCCCACCCCCTCCTATGAGAATCAATAATAAGTAAATGTAGCAAAGTTACAGATAAAGACAAAGTAAAGAAAGAAAGAAAGAAAGAAAGAAAGGAAAGAAAGAAAGAAAGAAAGAAAGAAAGAAAGAAAGAAAGAAAGAAGAGAGAAAGAAAGAAAGCACTCCCAATGCAATGGAAAAACATTAGCCTACACATCTGAGCAACAATATAACAGAAAATATCACAGAAACTGAATAATCCAAAGCATCATTATTAATGAGCAGAGTCATTGAGACTTCCTGCATTCAGTCTCTCACTGACAATTTTCCTATGATATTTTCAGACACATAACAGAAACACATGGTGGTAAACTGATGGGTAAAGCTGTGAATATGACGAGAAGTACTCATGAGAACATATGCTTTATATCATGAATTATTTAGAACAAGTTTCGGCTTGTTAGGAAACAAGATAATGATGCCCGAGATTTGGCCAGCCACATGGGACCATGTTGCTGCCCAGAAGCCATGCTACCACTGGGGCTGTGCTCATCTGAGTGGCCTGTGCTACCACCTGGACTGTGGTGGTGTCTGGGCCCAAGCTGCTGCTGAGGGACATTTCTGGGTACATGGTCCTGCAGCAGTTGGAGTCTATGGTGATGTCCAGAACCCTACTGCACTGAGCCTGCCCTGCCCTTCATGGCCCTGGAATGGCTGGCCCTGCCCCACACTGGATATTGTAGCAGGCTTGTGTTCTATATATATCAAGAAGTTGAACCCATGAAATAACATTTTGGTTGTCAAAACAAGACTTGGGCAATAACAACAACAGCTGACGTCCAAAGTGTATGGGAGAAATCTCACAAGGCCCTACCCTTAGATGAAGATCTACAGTTAATTAATAGCCATGAAGAAAGGGTTTCAGTCTTCTCCAGAGACCTTTCCTGATAGGTTATCCAATTCTAAATGGTCAGCTCTACACACATATGCACAATACTAAATGAATTCAGCAGGTGTGTGCATGTATGTGTGGTTTAACAATAATAATTAAAGAAGAGATCCTGAATTCATGGGAAGATTTGGAAGGAAAGAGCATAGGGTGGTAATGAAGTAATACAGTATTCATGTATATAATTATCAAAAACATAAAATAAATGTTTGAAGAATAAAATAAATTATATTTTAAATTAATAAAAAATATCTGAAATGGAATTATTGGCTTTTTCTTTTTTGTGTGCTTTTGATGTAGAAGATGGAGTCCAGGATACTATTATTCTAGTTTAACCACTTTACCAATGGGCTACATCCTGATCCTGATTAACATAATGTTTAAAGTAAAAGGAACCCAAAACCTTCAAATATATATGAAACATATTTAACTTTTTAAAGATTGGTTTATTTTATTTTATGTGGGTGAGTGTTTTGTTTGCATGTATGTCTGTGTATCATATGTGTGCTCAGTGCCCATGAAATTCGGAAGAGGGAATGAGATCTTCAGGAACTGGAGTCACAGATAATAACAAACATGTGGGTGCTGGGATTGAACCTGGGTCCTCTGAGAGAACAGCATGTGCTTTTAATCACCAAGATATCACTCCAGACCCACAAAACAAATAATTTAAAAGAACAGAAATATATTTATACTAAAAATGATAAAATAAAAAAATCATGTAGATACCAAAATTTGATTCATTTTAGTTTGATAAGCCTGCTCTAACAATGAGTATGCCAGTGATACTGACAACAGCATGTAACAGTCCTGTCACAGTGACTTGGGATGTTTCCTTGAACTGTACATTTAGTGTTCACCTCTTTACTAAGGTTTATGAAGATGCTAGGGAATAATGCTTGAATGTCAGTAACATAATTGGCAGAGGTAAATCTGTTTCTTCACTTGACAGCACTTCAGGCATGCTCCTGAGACTGGATTGGTGTCTCATGTCTGCTGCACATTCTTCCACGGAATGTTGTCACGTTCTTCAAGGGTATGCTCCTACATCCCTTTCTTGAGCACACTGATAAGATTTTATCTCCTTGCTTATAAAAGAAAGTAATGAATTTTACAAGTGAGACATCGAGGCAAAACAAACTGTCCCAGCAAAGTCTCTTGAATAAGAGAAATATTTGCAGACATATTGTTAATTGACTTAAAGATGCCCAGTAATGGGGGCTGGAGACATTTTTGCTGCTCTTCCAGAAGACTCAAACTTGATTTCCAGCAGCAAGTCTGACAGCTCAAACTACTCCAGATTGGCTCCCGGGTGCACACACACACACACACACACACACACACACACACACATACACACACACCACAAATAATAAACTGAATCTTTAAAAAATAAATACAAGAAAATGAGTGAAATTTATATTTTTTCTCAATTCATCATCTAAGTCAGATTCTGTGTTCCTGTTCAAGACACATTGCATTCCTAGGTGAAGAAAATGTACTGTAAAATGTACTCTTTTCTTGCTATGCTTTGAGCTCCTACATTATTGGATGTTTTGTTTTTATCCAACCATAAGACATGCTGAACATTGATCTCCTAGGTGACAATTATAATTTTAGAAAAAGAATTAATGTCTCATTGAACAAGATAAATGGAATATTTGTTGATAACCTTAAAAACCTTATAGCCTTAAAAGTGGCAACCTTATATAACAAGAAAAGGGAGAGTAGTTTGGTGCCTGACATATTTTCCATCAAATGCACCTCCGCACACATCCCATTTGAAGTACCTTTTTCTCTTTTGTACAGAGGAATCGCTGGCAAATTGCTGACACTGGGGCCATTTGCACTCTACAAGAAAAGCTTTCAATGATAGCAAGCAGCTTTTGAACACTGTAACTAAAGGAGCGCTTCCTTTGACCAGCAAATGACCCTCAGCACCTAAACACTGTTTCAAAGATGAGATAAAATGGGAAAATCCTTTTGTGGCTCAGTAGACCATATTATAAGTGAAAGACAACAACAACAAGGGAAGAAAACATCCTGAAATACTGTGACACCGAACAGAAAATTTCCAAGTACATTTTGGTAAGAAAAGGAATGTTTCTTATAGTTCTTTGATTTTCCTTAGCTAACTGTAAACTTAATTTGATATAAAGATGGATATATTTCTGAAAAGAATCAAGAATAATTTTAGAGTGTGCTTTACTTTTTATTGACAAATTACAAACATATATCTTCATTTGTGTATAGTGTGATGCTATTATCTAGTTATACCATGGGGGATGATGGCATCAGGCTAACTGGCATATCCAACATGTCAAATATGTTTCTTTTTTTGTGATGGGAAATATGTAATCAGATTTTTAAGACTAAAGAAAACAAGGTGAAATAATATTCTATTACATTTCCCATAACAGCAAAGGCACACAGAAGGAATGCACTTTTACTTGGTTGTAGACTTTTTGGCTGACCTATGTAGATCTTGTCTGTTGGACCTGAGATCCAAGGACCTGATAGAATGGAGCAGACTACAGTCTAACGCTGCACACAACCTTACTTCAGTTTCAGTGTACTTTTATACATGAATGAAACAAAGAAAGCAACCATTCAAGGAAGGTTATTTGAGTTATGAAAAACATGGTCAGAAAAACACATCAGAAAAGTATGTAAAAGTCGGGCAGTGGTGGCACATGCTTTTAATCCCAGCACTTGGGAGGCAGAGCTAGGTAGATCTCTGTGAGTTTGAGGCCAGCCTGATTTACAGAGCAAGATCCAGGATAGGCACCAAAACTACCCAGAGAAACCCTGTCTCAAAAAAGCCAAAAAAGAAAAAAAAAAGAAAAAAAGAAAAAAAAGAAAAAGGAAAACATGTAAATAAATGTCAGTAAGCACATGCTAAATATTAACAGAGCAGCCCTTTCACAGAACTTTCTCAGGACAGACCAATTTAAACAAAATTGCTCGGCCATACTATAGATTATATCTGGGAAACATGAAAGCAAGGCAGAAGGCCATATCCAGATTCAGGGCACACTGACCCGATTGGGTTTGATAACTACATTCCGACATTCAACAAAAATAAACATGTCTTATCAATTGAATGTCAATGTTTGTCATAGGAGGCATGGAATCTCATCCAAGAATAATCCAGGGAAAAAAATGCACCAGAGGTAAAAGGCCCTCTGCCCTTTTTCCTTGAACCCCTCTGACAGTTTCCCAAGGCATTGTTCAACATGCTTCATTCTTTTGACCACATTTAGACACTTGGTGAAAAATATAACCAAATCGTATGGGAAGCCTCAGTTTGTTGACTGAACATCATTCTAAGAGTGAAAAATACAAAAGAAAAAATGTTAGATGAAAAGAAAATGGATCCTCTATTTTGTCTTATATAAAAGATAAGAGTGTTAGTGTATAACTTCACAAGGTGTCCTTTTTAATTTATAATCCCTTTATTCTTCTCCTTATTTCTACATTACATAGAATATATGGTGGTTGTCAATCTGATCAATAGTGTCCGCATGACTATAGGTGTCAATTTTAACTATAAGCTCCAGAGAAAATTTATTAGACACTATCTCGGTGATGATTTTTGAAGGCAACAGTGTTCCTTCTGTAAATGCAGAAGTAAAAATCAGAAAGCAAATTAATCAATATTCTTGCTAAAATGATGGTCATCCATCTCAGATAGAATTGAGACCAAAAGATTATCTTACTTGAACAAACACCAGAATCAGGTGTATTCTTCAGAGACTGTCAATCACCGTTTTTTGACAATGTATGGAATCCATGAAAAATATTTCTCTGCAATCAACTTTTACTAAAGTATAAAAGGCAAACTATTTTCTTTCAGTGTGACATTTCTATAGTTTGATTACTGTGTTCCTATAGTGTGATTTTTTTAAAATTTATACAGATTTTACAGGAAGTGACTGAGACTAGTTTAGGTCAGTGATACTGGAGGTCTATTTTAAGAGAAGGTCTACAAAACTGGTTGAAATTCCTATGCCACTGCTAATGAAAAGGGAAAGCATTTTAATACAATGCTCATTTTTCCTCCCATGATTCTTCTATACCATACCTACATGAGTTCCCAGATAACCATCTGTTTTCGAACCCATTTGTGTCCACATGACACCTATTAGTCAGACTTATGAGACGGGTAATATTTAGCCGAATTAGCAATCAGAATGCCTGAGTGCTTCAGTGACATTTATAATTAACTGTTGTGTATAATAACAAGCAGGAACAACAGCTGCAACAAACCTCTGATTAGGCAATAAAAATATGGAATAATTCAAATTTATGGACTGCCCCAAACTCACTTTCAAGCCATTGAATTGCATGTTAGTAGAAATTGAACAAATCCATAGGACACTGATATCCCAATGCATAAGAGGGGAATACGTTTGAAAATAAAGCATCACCCAAAATTAGCTTTAATAATTCAAGAAATAAAGAAGGAGACCTCCCCTTAGAGCTCTGTCTACATATGTGCAGAACCTAGAATCCATAATGGAACCTGTTTTGAATTGTTGAATTTCTAAAACATTGTAAAGTTTTTTAATACTTCTTTCAATATTTCTAGATCATTGAGTGAAAACAAAAGTAGAAAACTTGCTCTAATTTTATTTTAAGATGTTGTATGCTTTTGACAACATGTGTAGCTATAAAAAAAAAAAAGGAAAAAGACAAAATAAAACATAACAACAACAACAACAAAAAACCTCTAAACTCTTGACAGGGAAACAGACATTCAGATATAAAGTTATTTCTCTGTCAGTTTATTTTACTTAGACATTACAGTATTTCTAAGATTAAAAACATTTCTTTTCTGCAATTCACTAGATTTTCAAATTTTTTTAAAATAATAAATCCATGATTATAAAATCTAAATCATTTTTAAAAAAGAAAATCAAATTCTACCTGTCTGAATGCAAGTAACTCAGATCACTAGTGTCAGTGGTAGCAGCAAGAGGTGGCCACTGAAATTTACTTTTAATTTTCATTTAGGAGATATTTTATGCATTATTTAATACTGGTGACAACCTCTCAGGTTAATTATATTCTTGTTTTCAAATACAACTATGAACTCATTGACAACTCATCAATTTTCATTGTCCAAAATGGAAAGTAGTCGAAGATTCTATTAAGGAGTGTGAGAACATTTTTATATTTCCATGGAAATGATTGCACCAGAGGGGTTTGAGGAACATCCAGTGCTTCCAAGATGTGAGGGTGACAGCTATGTACTTTCCTGCTTGCAACAGCTGCCTATTTTCCATTCAACACCCACACATTTGAACAAAATCCTCTTGGATACCTCATGTCCCTGACAAAATTATCATTCAGAGCAGCAATGTTGGAGATATGAGTCTTGCATACACAAGGCTGAAAGCTCTCTGCAACACTATAGAGAATGATCCTTCAGTTAGAGGTTGTCTGTCCATGGGTGGTTGTGCAAAAGTGTAACTAAGTATATTTTTTATTTATAATATTTGTACAGTATATATGCAATAGAATCTTGTTCACCATTACACACAGAAGGCCATCCTGAAACATGCAAGAGCATGCATAAACCTAGAGGACCCTTTTTCTCAATGAACAACCTAATCAGAGGCAGTAAGTACTCTTTGATTCCTCTGCTATGAGGCATTAAACTAACGCCTCTACCAGAGAGGCATAGTGGTGGCCAGGGTCTGGTATGAGGTCATCAGTGTGTATAAACTTCTCAGAGATCTACTGCATAACACTATATCTACAGATAATTAAAATTTATTGTACACTGAACTTATTAAGAAAGAAGATCGCCGGGCTGTGGTGGCGCACGCCTTTAATCCCAGCACTCGGGAGGCAGAGCCAGGCGGATCTCTGTGAGTTCGAGGCCAGCCTGGGCTACCAAGTGAGTTCCAGTAAAGGCGCAAAGCTACACAGAGAAACCCTGTCTCTGAAAACCAAAAAAAAAAAAAAAAAAAAAAGAAGAAGATCTAAAATTAAAAGTCTTTACCAAAATAGAGACATAAATTCAGTGACTATCTCATACTTGAATACCATGTCTACGATTTACTTTAAATAATTATGATGAAGGTGAAGATGTGCTTACATTGGATTTGATCAAAAATTGACAGTTGTTGAAGATGAGAATTGGCACACATTTCCTTCTTTTCCTAATGAAAAAAATGAAGTTATAAATATTTTATAGGGTAACAAAGAATGTATCTTGTTGCTTTGTAACAATTTAGCATTTTGAATTTGACTTTTTTACCTGCCTTTGTGTTAAGGTTTGAATGTGAAGTGTTCCCCATAAGCTTAAGTATTTGGAAGGTTGGTTCCCAGCTAGTGGGCTGTTTGTGAAGGTTTAGGATTCTTTAGGAAGTGGAGTCTCACTAGGAGTAAGCAGGTCAGGGGATTGAGTCAGAGAGCTTGACATTTTACAGCCTGGATCTACTTGTTCTGTTTCTGCTTTCTGACTGATAATACAATGTATCAGGCTGCCTTCAACTCCTGCTGGCTTGCCTTCCTCACCATTGTGGATTGTATTACCTCATGCTGTGAGCCAAAACCAGTTCCTCCTTCTTTAGGCAGTGAGAAAAAAGAAAAACTACTACACTTTGTTACTAACTGTGCATGTCTTTTTATTTTGTCTCTGCCTTTTTATAAAGACATTTTAATTGATTTTTATTGCATTTTTGTACTATTTAGTTTCACAATTTCTGCAGTGTTCTTCTCTACTTCCTATAGTATCAGTCATGCATCACAAGATGTTCCAAGTACATAATCCAGCCATTGTTAAACTTAGTGAATGACTAAAAGGACAAATGATTATGTAATAACATCAGTGACCATATAAACCATTTTTAAGAATAGGCACAACAGTTGATACACTTTTGATTTCATCTGATATTGTGAAGGTCTAGACTTGACTTTACAGGCTCCATCTTAGGGAAAGGGCCACCATCTCAGAACACCTGCTGTATTCAGTTCCAGGAAGGACCTCAGGAATGTGCCATGATAACTGGAAAGGATACAGAGCAGTATTCTCCTGCAGACATCCTGTCTGTGGTTTATAACCCTTGAAGGTATCTAGATAATCCTGCTGAACAATCCAGATAATCCTGTTCAGCAAGTTGTGGTTCCCCACCAAAAGTATAACCCAATGTTCTCAAAATTGGTTTTATGTCCAAAGTCTAGACCAATAATTTCAAAAAATCACCTTGCCCCATATCCCTTCTACCCAAGCCCAAGTTGCCAATTCCCAGCTTGTGGTTTTTCCCTATAAAAACTCTCTACACCTGGGCTCATGGCCACCACTACATTTCCTTCCATCTGCCCTGTGGTGGCCCAGGTTGAACTTGAATAAAAGGACCTTTACGTGATTACATTGTAAACCGGTTCCTTGGTGGTCTCTGGGGGTTTCGAGAAACGGGTACAACAATATTACAAACCCACAGTGATGTTTTAATATGAATAGTATATCAAATTTGTTCTTGCAAGATAATTTCTGCAGAGAAGAATGTGTGCATGTTTCTCTCTCTCCCTCTGTGTATGTGTATGTGTGTGTGTATGTATGTGTATGTGTGAGAGAGAGAGAGAAACAGAGACAGAGAGAGACAGAGGGAAGTGAGAGAGAGGAAGAGAGAGAGAAAGATCAGTGACCACTCTTAAAAGAAATGTAATTGTAGCACATCTTAGCAATCTCCATTAAGTAGTGCAACTCATAGGTCTCACATAAATTCTCCCAAGATCCTTCAACCTGAAATTAAAAGACAGCAGAGAAAGAGATGAAACTCCC
>CABHPP010116630.1:0-30730 GCA_902168425.1 Peromyscus attwateri | reverse complement strand
AGAGAAAGAGATGAAACTCCCAGAAACAAGATCATTGCAAGAGGTGCACTTAGATGTGTACTGTGAAAGACACAGTTTTAGTGTCTTCTTTGTAACTTTTGTTCTGTGGTGTTAGTAAGGAACATAGTCAGAAACATCTTTATCCATACAGAGTTGCAACTTGTACAACACAAATTAGAAGCAGGTGGTACATTTAAGGGAGTTTATGAGGATATGAAAATGAACTTAATATTAACTTGAACTACATTGTTTTAAATTAAGATGATCTAACAATTATGTGCACATCCACGTTCATACAAATACATATGCACATATGACACACACATAATTACTTGTGGGGGTTCAAATCATGGCTTATAATAACAAGATAGATGCAAAGGTAATATAACAGATGTTCTGTGAATTCTGAGAACCTACTCTAGGGTCGAAGAATAACGGACCAGAATTCTACTTCGATGTATATAGAACATCCTCGGACACTGGAGTATAAGATGAACAAGAACTAGGCTTGCTGGAGTGTTAGTATATCGAGGAGCGCTTGGTCAAGCTAATGCCTTCCTTCTAGGTGACTTGCAATTCCTCTCATCATTCTCGCTGACCGTCTCCACCCTGTGAGCAATGTTTGCCATGCACTTTGGAAAAGGAGTCTCTGATGGTACCTCAGGCTGTGGATCTGATACAATAAAACTAATTCCTTAATGATGTTTATAGACATTTTCTCCAAAAGGCAGAGTAGGACAAATCTGATTTTTTTGAGTCTGGTAACCAAGAGCATATGTCCCCACTCAGTAGGTAAGACTCTAGCTGCATTATCAAAAGTCCAATGATTGGAGCCTTCCATCTAAACAAGGTTGTTTCTGGCATCCAGATGTTCCACAATGGCTTAAAGCAACTGTGAGTCTTCACTGAGATAGCCATTTGCATGCATCTTTTTGGTTTGTTTCTTTGTTTTCTGCACAATTTGTTGACAAGTGTTCAGTGAATATAATGTAAAATGTCACAAGAGGGAGAAATGGTCTGAAAAATTCTTTTAAATAATTTTTGAATTTGCAACTGGAGTGTCTGTGGCATTGCATATTCTAAACTGTGTAATTACACTTTGAACTTTGCTTAAGTTAATGGAGTATATCTATTTCCATTTTGTTAAATAAATGGTGGATTAAGTATCTTGACTTTTGCACTCCTAACACGTATAAGATAGTGAGACACAGCAAGGCAGCTTGGTGCGAATGTGCATCTGAACCAAGGCTGATTTCACAACTCATCTGTTGTGAACAGTGCAATATCAAATATGTGTGCAAAATTCCCTGTTGTATGCTGGCTTCGATTCCTTTGGGTATATATTTGGAATAATAAAATAGATCTATTTTTTATGCTGTTGTTGTTTTGTGAGGAATCTCCATACTGACTTACAGAAGGTTTGCTCTGGACTACACAACCACCGGCAGACACAGGACATCCTATATCCTGCAACTGTTCCAGCTGTTTTTCGGCTTTTATGTTCCCAATAATGACTCATTGGCTGAGGTGACATGAAATTTCAGTTTTATTTGCATTTGTCTGAGATATGCACATCTGATTTTTTATTTAGAAAAAAAACATGGTTTTTGCAAGAAAATAGAGTTGGAGATGACCATGTTAAGTGGTGACATAGACTCAAGAATGATATGAGGTTTACTTTTGCAGGTAGAATCTATATAAAACAAAATAAGAACACAAATAGAGGATAGACTATTTAGAAAGAAAAATGGAACCACCAATAGGGGCTAATAAACAACAGAGGATAATGGAAACTGAAATGACATAGGCACATTAGGAATATAGGAAAGTATCACCAGAAACCCTCTAAGTTCATACTATGTATATACACTGTGAAGATTATTTTAAAAATTGATACATTTGATTATCATTAACTTAAGCTGATCAAGATGGTAGCAATTCATTTTTCAACATTAGACCATTTGTTTTGCTAGATGAAAAGGTCTGGGCGAGTTCAATTAAAGTATGAAGAAGCCAGAGGCAAGAGTATCTGTACAATGTGATTTTGTTAAAATAGTTATCAGAAGAGAAAAAAGCTAATCTACGATGATGAAAGAGAGCAGACAGCCTGCATGCTATGCTAAAGAGCCAACGTGTGATTGAAGTGTTCCACTGATGTGCTTTCTTTACAGTTTACTTGCCTGATAATAAGCATATATTCCTTCTTCACTTAAAAACAATAAAATATTCTTGAGTCTACATTTGTATGCATAATAATGAAGGTTATTACAATATAACTGGAAGAAACAAATATCAAAGCAAGGTAGCCCATGATATAATGGTAAAATGTCTTTGATAGCCTACTACTTGTACTTTTATTCATTTTTTTCACCATGCAGTGAAAGGACACTGAGACCTTAATGGTCTGTGTCATCTTCTAAAATCAGTCATCGCCTAGAATTCACACTGTAGCCTTTTTTTCTCTTAAAATTTAGGTCATTTTGAAACTTTTATCCATATAATCTATTAGAAGAATGACCCTTGTTAAAAGCAAAAAAGAATCATAGAATTGGAATCAAATTTTGATACTTAGAAAAATATTTCCTGTTAGCATATGTGAATGGGATTTTATGTTTCAGTTCTTTTGTAGAGACTCTAGAGTGCCATCTGTATTTTGTATTTCTAAATAGGTATATACAGAGTCCAGTCACTGTGTTTATAATTTTATAAGGCACTGTTTGCATTGCCTTATAATGTACCAGTGAGGCTTTTCTTTGTCTGCTAAGTCCATATAGTACT
The DNA here is from genome assembly GCA_902168425.1 of Peromyscus attwateri. Classification (NCBI taxonomy): domain Eukaryota; kingdom Metazoa; phylum Chordata; class Mammalia; order Rodentia; family Cricetidae; genus Peromyscus; species Peromyscus attwateri. Next base: position 27,952 of record CABHPP010116630.1, on the reverse strand, counting down.
CACATATAAAAATTGTTTAATTCGCCGGGCGGTGGTGGCGCACGCCTTTAATCCCAGCACTCGGGAGGCAGAGCCAGGCGGATCTTTGTGAGTTCGAGGCCAGCCTGGGCTACCAAGTGAGTTCCAGTAAAGGCGCAAAGCTACACAGAGAAACCCTGTCTCGAAAAAAAACAAAAAAAAAATCGTTTAATTCATATCTTTGAAGAAATTTGCCTTCTGAGGGATAGGATAGTTTGCCCATAATTTATAGTATCAAAATACAAAAGAAGAAGAAAAAGAAGAAGAAGAAGAAGAAGAAGAAGAAGTAGAAGAAGAAGAAGAAGAAGAAGAAGAAGAAGAAGAAGAAGAAGAAGAAGAAGAAGAAGTAAAATAGCCCTACAGTAAAGGAGAAAATAAGATTTATTTCTGTCTCACTTTTAAATTGTTCTTGGAATTCTCACCAGACCCCCTCTTTTTGCTAAAGTATTCCACCAACAAGCCCAATAATTTCCCATTTATTGTCTTGATGCTTTGCAGCATTCTCCCATCCCAACTGCCAACAGATACATAAATCTGACTGAAACACTTCAGCTGTCTCTGCAGCATGACTCTCCTCTTATGTAAGTACAAATATGAAATTCCAATGTGCATGATCATTTTCATGTTGGTTATCATGCTGTGTGGAAATTCCTTTGGCCACTTGCAGAAGCCAGATTGGCATTGTTTCCTGCACTGTGGTTAAGACAGTGCACTCTGTCCAATGGCTCATTTTATCTTCCAGCACATTGAAAGAGAATCGTTTGGTGAAGACAAAGACATTTCTCCTGTGCTACCTTAAGTGGCACAGACAATAATTTGGTGTTTCTTTTTTATCTCACTTCCTTACAAAAAAATGGGAGTTGTTTGATCCCCACCCCATCTCCCATTTCTTACTTAGCAAATTCTGGATAGTCTCTCCTGTAGACACACAGGTGAGAACTCTACTCTTATTCCTCTCTGATCAGAAATGATGATTGTCTTTGAACTGACCCACTAATTCAAGGGGGATTTGATGATTCTTTCTCCAAAAATCATATACATTTGGTACCCTTCATATATATATGCTCAGACATAATGAGTGCTGGACCTTACTTGGTTCATGTTCATTCTGGGGCTGTTTGCATTGCCTTATAATGTACCAGTGAGGCTTTTCTTTGTCTGCTAAATGCACTCTGAGTGTCTATCACCTTATTATTATAGAACCAGCTCCTAGATTCTCCAGGCTCATAACAACTGCCTACATTTCTTTCCTACATAGATCAGTGACTTCCAAATGTATGTAGAGCCTTGACCTTTCTACATATTTGGACAGAGTATATAACAGTGCTTACAATTATACCATTGAATTTTAGTAAACTCAAACAAGTGCTTTAGTAAAAACTAATTATAAATATACAATACAGTCACCTTTAAAAAGACTTAAAATAAGTTATGAAGATTTAAACCACTTGATTTGGTAAAAGAAATTAGCCTACTTTATGAAATGCAATGAAATCCTAAAACTATATATTCATGAGTTATAAAATGTATTTTTATAGAAGGCAAGTATAAAGAAATACCCCCATTTAACTTGTCTCTTCTTTGAACCTACTAATTATAGCAATTTCTTTTTACAATATACTTTTGGTTCATGTTACTCTAATAGTCTGCTTGAAAAGTATTTCAGTGATTTTAACTGAAATAATTCTGGCTTTGGGTTTGGCTTTAGGATATTTCACGGCTGTGTTTGTATCTCAGAAGTATTGAATCCCTGCCTGACGAATCTGGCTTCCTTGTCAATCAGCTCTAGCACCATTGCCTCAGCTCAATTTCTGCTCTGTCTTGTATAACACACAATGCCACATTTGTGAAACTCAAATGGCTGGATGTCACTTCACCTCAATTAACTGTCTTCTATACCCCCTCTGTGAAAGGGGAAAGCAGAGGATGCATGATCAAACACCTGCTCCTTATATACAAAGGGACGAAATTGGCCCCAGTGTCAAAGTGGTTCTGACAGTGGAAAATGACACGCACACATGCCAGATGTTAGGATCCTGTAGGCGTTTGAACTCTCTGCTCTGAAGTAAATGTGATGCATTACAGGCTTAATGAATGTCTGGGCAATGTAGGTTTCTTCTTCCTCTGAATATTAAAGAGTGAGGTGTCATTCCTCAAAACTATTTTTGAGTGCACTCAGGACAATCAGCATTATCTCTGAGAAAAGATCTTTAGAGTCTGATAACTGTGAAAAAGTGATGGTGTGCTTCCAAAGTACTATCACTACCCACCCATTTCACAGATGGACATGTCAAAATGAAGAAACATTTGAGTTGCATGAACTTTGAAGCACCATGGCCTGCTAATATGATTAGATATTTTTATTGCTCCATATTTTTCTACAAATTGAGAATTATAGGGCCAAGAAGAAATCCTTTGAATGTGTTGATGAGTGGGAACCTTTGAAATACATTCTGGGATTATAGCTAAATAATGATTGAAAATCAATGTCTAGACTGTTGCCTGAATATCTCCTGGGAGAAACTAAAATGTTTGTTAACCTCACAAGGAGTACAGAAGAAATCAGAAAAATGATTCCACCAAACATTAGCTTGATGAGCCGGGAAGTTTACTAGGGTTTCTTATAGGAGCACAGGTGAGGGGTTAATTGCAGAAGAATGGGTCAGGGGTTGTTTACAAGAGCAGGGCCAAATTCTATTGAAGAAAATGTCTCCTACAGCAACTCTAACTGCTTACACCATCAGGGAGAGTGGCACCTCTTAAACTAACTCAGCAAAATTTAATGCTTATATGACCCTGAGGAGCGAGAAGACCTCATGTGACACTCTCCCCTTCCATGAACAAATGTTAATGGGTCCAAACTTGTTCAGTAGTCCTGTGGGTAATCACAGCTGCTAGGAGTTCCAATGTATGGTAGCCATGTCATGCCAAGACACAGTGTTCAATAACTATCAAAGAATTTACAGATCATAATAAACTCAAAAAAACCCAAGCACTGGGGCCTGTCTTACAGGATGAGCTCAGGAAATCATTTCGGATTAATTTCAAGAGAAACAACTCAGGATTGTAAAAATAAGAGGATCTCATGGAACAAGTGTGAAATGATTATAAAACTGGTGATACAGTCCCTTATATGTCAAATGAGAATCTTTAACTCTGATTACAATGTTTTGAAGGAAGCCAATATTGCTAAGCAGAGATGAAATTTTGTCTTTAATGTTATAACTCACTGTGCTAAGCTAAATGGAAAATTAGAATACATATTCCTTTAGCACAAACTGTGATTTTTTTTTTATATATACAAGGCAAATCCAATTTCCAACCTTTTCAAGGCAAAGGGGAGGGTGGCCGTGTGGTATATTTCTATTCCTGGGTGTTCTTAAGCATGACACAAATTTTGATATCAGCATTTTGAACCTGTTATTTATTATAGCTTCAGGAATGTACTCTGTGTCTGCCTTCTGTGTGGAACAGAGTCTGTTGATGATGAGGTGTTATGCAATTTAAAATCGCCTAAGGAAGCCTCATGGCAAAGCTCACAGTTTATTCTGTCTATGTATGTATTTCTCATTATATTTCACTTTGGAAAGTCTACCTTAGAAAGTCGTGAGATAGAGTTATATTCTGGAGTGTAGCAAACCTGGTGATAATTGCACACCCTAGTTAGCTTTGTACCCTCTTCAATGATGATAGGCACTTTCTTGTCAAATGCCATTTGGCAAGCAATTACAAATGTCAACATTAGCTGCACTCATCATCTTCAAGCAGGTAAATTTACTAAACTCCTTAGCAATCATGCCACAACAGGAGAGATGCCGTTAGCGTGTATCCATGTGGGAAGATAACAATAGGAGCTGGCCCGTATTTATGAGTTGCTATTTATGTGACAGTCATTTTTTAAAGACACTGTCTTGTTGAACACCAGTCAAGAGGAAATGCTAAACACAATTGCATTGAATTTGTCTCCTTATACAAACATAATTGAGAAAGAATTCAACTGAAAATTTTAAGAAGGATATTACTTTGATCACTTCAGATAAACAAGCACTTAAATGTCCAAGAAACAGACTCATGGACAAATACAAAAGTAGAAAATTAATAATTTTTATTGAAGCATGTTCTTAGGTAAATGAAAATGTGCTTAAAATTCTGCACAAATATTTTAATAAGACACAAATGGTCTATCTCATTTGCTTGCTCTCCCTTAATTTGTTGTTGAGTAGATGCAATAATATCCCAGCTTATGAGTTTGCTTACACTAATCCTTTGTAAAGCTCACAATGGCATTTGACAGATATTAAAAAATCAATTGGGATAATAATGTACCATCTTCCAAGAGAGTGAAATATTTAGTAAGAAAAAAGAGGTATTTGGGTCATTGGAATTGATTAGACAGTATGATAGATAAGTATTAATTAGAAATGCAGGCTGATATGCAGTAAATTATGTACCACTCTGCTTTAACATCTGAAGCTGTGTTGCAAATTTGCAAATAATGTTCCTTAATGTAACACCACTTCCAAGAGCAAGCACTCTATACTTTTAAAAACTCCAGAAATCTCATAATTGACTTCAGGGAAGCACCGTGCAGTTCCCCTTAACAATATTGCATAAGTGTGTGTATGTGTGGGGGTGTAGCTTGCATTTACTTATTTATTTGCAGTAAAAATCCAACCTTTTATATATAACATTAAATCATTCCAAGACAAGTCATTTTACATTAACAAAACAGTCAAATTATAAATCTTTCTGTAAAATTCTTTTATAGTCTGTCTATAATAATGATTAAAACTGTTACTGTCTGTCACAAAGTTTGCCCATTGATCAACTAGAAATCCCTGCATTTTTATGTACCATGCCAATTATTTCTCAGTATTGAGAAGTTAAGTGGTTATGAATTACATTAAGTTCATCCACATAGCATATTTTCATTGTAGGTGGGCCACAGAGAAATTCAGACATGGAACCTGTGTCATGACAATCATGAATAAGCGCAGTCATTCAGCACGAGCATGTGAGCCTCTTTGAGACATGGAGTAGCAGAACTGCTGGAGCACAGAATAGTATAATTTCAACATGTTTTTTTTTTCAATAAATGTGTTGTCTTTTGTTATCTATTCATTCTTTCATGCAATGATTTACATAAGGATTGGGACTCACAGAGAAGTTGTCCTAACTGTCATTATTTTGCTATACATGAAAAAGAATAAAAAATTCAAAACCCAATAAAAAGTCATTTTTAAGAGGCTCATCACTGATGATTTAAATAATTACTAAAGAGCATTATCATTAACTTAAACAGAAGTTTCAACATTGGTTCAGATATTAATCTACAGTCTCAGCTTTGGTTCTTCATGGTGAATAACAGTTAGGGCTACCATTGCCTAGTAAAATGAGTGTTCCTCCCTCTACCGAGGAGGGCGAGGAACACCGTCAGTCACTTCTCTGTGAAGACTGAGCGCAGTCATGGAACCTTTACAGTGTCTTCATGGTTTTCTCACAATCTGCCAAGCCAAGTGGACTATTTACCTGCTAATGACACTTTCGTAGGTCTATTTCTTGTGAATAAAAATAATAGAACCTTTAACATTAATTTGAATGCAATGATTGCCCCTTGAAGCACAGCAACTTCAAACTTAAAGTGAGATCTAGTTCTGTTTGATATGTAAATAAAGATCCTCTCTGTATTTGGGATCTTGGAGTTGAGTCTTAATTTAAAGGTAGGATCAGATTTGTAAAACTGTAAATGGTGATGAATCCAAAGTATTTATATCTGGAGTGTCTCTCTATGCTCCATTACCAAAACTTGCTTCATGCATTGGTCCTAATGGGAATTTGCAGAGTCTGGGCACTGTGGGAGAGATTAAGTCTCAGAAAGCATCCCATCAAAGTGGATTGTGAAAGCTGGGTTTCATGAACTTTCCTCTCCTCTCCTCTCTTCTCCTTTCCTGTATTCCTGTCCTTTCCACTCTCCTCATCTTCCCTCTTCTCTCTTCTTCTCTTCTTTCCTGTCCTCCTCTTCCTTTCTTTTCTAGCTTATTTTTTGTTACTGTGATTAAAAAAATCTATAACCTAAAACAAATTGATGAGGAGAGAGTTTATTTCATTTTATAGGTTTCTGTTTGTCAGTGAGGAAATTCAAGACAGGCACTGAAGTAGAAACCATGAGGGAAAGCTGACTATTGGACTCTACCTAACTTCACTGTGAACTAGCAATTTTATACAACCTAGTTTTACCTGATTGGGGTATACCACCCACAATAGGCTGGGGCCTCTTACCTCAGTTAGCAATCTAGAAAATGCCATAGCCCAACCAGAAGGAGGCATTGCTTCAACTGGGGCTCCCTTTTCCCAGGTATGTCAACCTGACAACCAAGATTAGCTATCCCTTTACCCCACTACACCTCTTTCAGCTGCCACATGCTGAGCAGTATTACTCAGCCAAGTACAGCCTGCTGGACTACCCTGTCATGTGCTACCTTGCACAAAGTCTTAAAACTAATATGGCACCGACAAATCTGGGAACCCAAAAGACTTTCTTCTTTGTAACTTTATTGATTCCAGTGCTTTGTTAAAGTGATGAGATGCTGATTCACATATACAACTATATTAAAAATACATTATTTTAAAAATCCGTTTTATTGTGCTCAAGAAAATTAAAGTATATAATCATATTCAACATTCATTTCTTTTGCATTATGGATATTCATGTTATACCAAGGATAAAAATGAAATACTTTTCTCACAATTGCACTCATATTTTATTTGAAGAGTTTCTACAATTATAAAATGTACTGCATTTTATATATCAACTATTTATAATTTTCAACACAATTTTGGTATTGCATATTTTCTTGCAGGTGTTACCATCATCATATGATATTGTTCACAGCAGCATAATCAATATGGTTTGTATCAAGATTTTGCATTTAATTGGATATGCAAAACGTACAGTACTATTTCTAGAAGTAAGAATTTGAGATTTCAAATGAGTTTAAGTCTAACATTGTACAGAGAAAACTTAATTTCTTACTCTGACAATCAAGGCTGTTCTACTTGAAGAACTGTACTTTGCCCCATGATAAGTCATGCTACAGCTTATATTTGCAGTTTAAACCTTCTCTTATATATTTCAGGAGTCTTTGGAAACTTTTGTTTTAGAATTATATAGTCATTTAAAATATTTCTTTAATTAAAAAGTTGCTATTTTTCATCCTCAATGGAAAATTAGAAGTCAACTTTTTCCTGTCTTTATCCAGCAAAATTCTTTTAGTTTTTTTTTTCACTTTTTATTTTTAGAGAAGTTTTTTTTTTTTCATTTTATATACCAATCCCAGTTCCCCCTCCCTCCCCTTCTCCTGCCCTCTCACCTACACCCCATCCCACCTCCCATTCACTCTTTAGAGAGGGTAAGACCTCTCTTGATAAGGCAACAAAGTCTGGCATACTAAGTTGAGGCAGGACCAAGACCCCCAATTTTAGCTAAAGTTTTTTTTGGTTCTGTTTAGCTCCCACGGCCCTGAGGCCAGCTGCTTGGACCCAAGCACACAGATTCTTGTATTATTTAAACTGTTTGGCCTAATTGCTCAGGCTTTTTGCTATCCAGTTCCTATATCTTAAATTAACCCATTTCTATCAATCTATAAGTTGTCATGTTGCTCGTGGCTTACAGGTACTTTACATCTTGCTTCTCATGGCAGCTGCAGCTGACAGCATCTCCTGAATCAGCCTTTTACTTCCCAGAATTCTCCTCTCTCTTTGTCCCTCCTATACTTCCTGCCTGGCTACTGGCCAATCAGAGCAACATATTCACAGCATACAGAGCAATCGATATCCACAGCACCCAACCCCACCCCACCCCACCCCACCCCTGTGTCAAGGCTGAGCAAGGTATCCCATACTAGGGAAGGTGTTCCAAAAAGCCATTTCATGCACCTGGGATAAATCCTAGTCCCACTGCTAGGGCCTCCCCAAACAGGTCTAGCCACATAACTGTCACCCACATTCAGAGGGCCTAGTTCTGTCCCATGGTCCCATGTATGTTCCTCAGCTAACAGGCCAGAGTCCATGAGCTTCTACCAGCTTGAGTCAGCTGCCTCTGTGGTTATCATGATCATGAATTCTCTTGCTCCTGTGATCCCTCCTTTCTCTCTTCAGCTGAATGAAGTCTAGGAGTTCAGCCCAGTGCTTGATTGTGGATCACTGCATCTGTTTCTATCAGTTACTGGATGTAGGTTAGGGGTATCAGTAATCTGATTATAAGATAAGGTAAGTTCAGGCACCCTCTACATTATTGCTAGGAGTCTTAGCTGGTGTCATCCTTGTAGATTCCTGGGGACTTTCTTAGCACCAGAAATATCCCTATCCCCCAATGGTTCCCTCTACCAAGATATCTCTTTCATTGCTCTCCCTCTCCATCCCTCCCTCCACTTGGCCATCTCAGTCCCTCCTGTTCCTATCCCCCATCCCTTCCCTTCTACCCTCCACTCACAGTTTACCCCAGAGATCTTAACTGTTTTCCCTTCCTGGGGCCCTCCATATGTGTCCCTCTTAGAACCCTCCTTTTTACCTAGCTTTTCTGGAGTTGTGGATTGTAGCCTGATTATCCTTTGCTTTGAATCTAATATCCATTTAAGAATGAGTACATACCATGTTTGTCTTTTTGGGTCTGGGTTACCTCACTCAGGATAATTCTTTCTAGTTCCATCCATTTGCCTACAAATTTCATGACATCATTGTCTTTAAGGAAAAAAATTGAAAAAGGTATCAGAAAATAAAAAGATGTCCTGTGCTCTTGGGTAGGTAGGATCAACATAGCAAAAAATGGCAATCTTAACAAAAGCAATCTACAGATTTAATGAAATTCCCATCAAAATCCCAACATAATTCTTCACCAACCTTAAAAGAACAATACTCAACTTCATACAGAAAAAGAAAAATCCAAGATAGCCAAAACAATTCCATACAGTAAAGAAACTTCTGGTGGCATCACCATCCCTGAACTCAAGGTCTACTACAGAGCTATAGTAATAAAAACAGCTGTGTATTGACATTAAAAACAGCCACATGAATCAATGGAATCAAATCAAAGGCCATGACATTAATCCAAACACCTTTGAACACCTGATTTTGACAATGAAGCCAAAAAATATACAATGGAAAAAAGAAAGCATCTTCAACAAATGGTGCTGGCATAACTGAATGTCTACATGGAGAAGAATGGAAATAGATCCATATCTATCCCCATGCACAAAACTCAAGTCCAAGTGGATCAAAGACCTCAACATAAATCCAGCTACACTGAACCTGATAGAGGACAAAGTGCGCTGATCTCCAAAATATATAAAGAATTCAAGAAACTAGATATCAAAATACCAAACAATCCAATTTAAAAATGGAGTGCAAAGCTAAACAGAGAATTCTCAGCAGAAGAATCTCAAATGGCTGAAAGACGTTTAAGGAATTGCTCAACATTCTTAGTCATCAGGGAAAAGCAAATTAAAATGACACTGAGATACCATCTTACACCTGTCAGAATGGCTAAGATAAAAAACACTGATGACAGCTTATGTTGGAGAGGATGTGGAGCAAGGGGAGCACTCCTCCACTGCTTGTGGGAGTATAAATTTGGACAGCTACTCTAGAAATCAATATGGCGTTATCTCAGAAAATTGGGAATCAATCTACCTCAAGACCCAGCAATACCACAATTGCACATATACCCAAAAGATGCTCAATCATACCACAAGGACACATGCTCAACTATGTTCATAGCAGCATTATTTGTAATAGCCAGAATGTGGAAACAACCCAGATGCTCCTCAACCGATGAATGGATAAGGAAAATGTGGTACATTTACACAATAGAGTATTACTCAGTGGTGAAAAACAATGACTTCATGAAATTTGTAGGCAAATGGATGGATCTTCCAATTTTTTTTTAAATTGCATTAAGATTTGACTTATAGAAAAACTTACTTTCAGAATTTCTACTGATGAAGAGAACGATCTGCACTACTGGGGATGTGAAGATGCACCAACAGAAGCACTTCTACCTCTGAATCCTTCATTCCAAATCTCCCTTGTCTTTACAAGGCCACTTTCCTGTTGGTGACAGGTCTAATAATGAATATATTTTTGCTAATTATATTTATTTAGAGGGTCCTATGAATCTCATGACATTGAATATTTTTACTGAATAAATATTGGACTTGACCACTGCAAATAAAAAGATTTATCAGAAGAATAATTATAGCTGCATTTTTGTTTTTGTTTTTTTATATAGAGTAAAATGCTGAACTTCTGCTTGTTTCTACCTACCCTGGTTTTTATGGCTGTGGCTGAGGGGCCAGCACTTTTGAGAGGGCTGGGTCTATGAGCAATGTGCATATAACATGGAAGTAGAAGTTAAATTCCTAAGGGTACAGAAGCCTCTAATAGGAGTCAGAGGGGCAAGAAATTGAAGGATAGCAGAATATGTGGGTGATAGGCTCACAGAACACTATGTATTTGTGTGATTGTAAAGTTATATAACCCAGTATAAGAAAATACATTTTAAGAAGATTCTTCCAATAAAAAAGAGCAGAGGCTGAAACCAAGTTCCTGCAGGAAAGCAAGTAAATGCAGAGCCTTGAGCTCTTTAAGCAAGTGTCACAGTGTCCCTCAGACCTACATTTCCCACCCAAACACATAGGTATACTCTTTTAATCTTTCTTAATACCGGAGATACATTTAATGTTGATATTCAATAACAAAGACTTCACATTTATTATTATATAATTATTATAATTATGTATTTTCTTAATACAATATTTCATACCAATATCTGTCACTGCAATTAAAGACAGGTATTTATTTAAAGACAGTAATTTATTTACTAAATATTTCTGATTGTGAGTTCTATGTCCCAAACTCTATGTAAAAGGATCCCAGATATTAAAAAAAAATCAACCCAGGCATCTCAACCTTATAACCAACAAAACTATAAAGATGTGGGAATTTTATACTACAAAACAAGCTTTGCATTAGTGAGCTCAGAAGACGGGTAGCTCATTTGAGTGCTTGCATTGTAAGAATTGGTGACAGAAAAACATGAATATTATAATGATGACATTTGATAACTAGTTCTAAGGTGTCATTATGGTGTGTATGTTTCTAAGCCCTTTATGCATATGTACACAGCGTGATAAATTCAATGGGAATGTGTGGTGTTTGTGTCTTCAATGCCGCCTCATTGTGCACCTCATCCCTTTTTCACTTTGCCATGTATCAAAAGTGAACAGTAATTGTTTTAATTATATTAACATTGTCATCATCATTATTATTGTTGTTATTATTTTTAAGGGAATATCTAGAAGAAATCTAGAGTAGAGGGAAGACAGTAAGCAAGGGCTACAATTTCTTAAGGTCCCAAATTTCCACTGTACTACAGTTCCTATCAAGGGTTGAGTTAAATGTGGAGATGGAATACAAGACCCTAACACAGCCAGCAGAATATAGAGTCTTCTAGGAAGACATGTGCAGAAGGCAGCTAAATCTCAAGTTTATGGACAGCTGGCTGCACTAACCTGCTGTCTTATTCATGAACTCTTTATAATGTTACCCCACAAAGTACATAACTCTGGGGCTTTAAGATAGTGTATCTAAAATTCATAGACTCCACATGACCTAGGCATATCAGCTTTTCTATTTCACATGAAGGAAATATAGACACAAATGTTAAAATAGTTACTCAAGTTAGACTGATGATTTTATGACAAAGTAGGTTCTGAGTCCATACATTTTATGCTCTAGAGGTTATTAAGGAAAATGGCCAAGAATTAAAAATGTGAAAAGAAAATTCTATGATGTTCTATGTGAAACAAACCATGAATATAAGTGAGAAAGTGCTAGTTAATCCACTTAATTCAAATCCAGAGTGATAAATAATACAAATAGAACTTGCAATCCCACTGGTAATTTAAGCTTTAATGTAGAGGTGTCAGGAAAGTTAAATCCTAAATTGTAAAAACATGTTCTACTTCATTATACCTTAAGATACACAGATATCAGTCATCACAGAGTACTAAGAAGTATCAATTACTCAAAAGCAATGTATCTTCGGTACTCTGAAATATTAAAAATAATGCTCTCAATTTCATTTATAAGAAAAGAAAATTATGTTCTTTCGTTTGTGACTGGAATGGGCAAGGTGTAGCCTCTTGGGACAGTTTCGCTGCTGTAAGAACTGCACAGGAAAGGCTATGTATACTCTGGCCCTGGGAGCTGCCTACAATGCAGGCCACTCACAGGGAGATGAATAATTACATAATCTGGAACCCTGGCTAGATTTCATTGAGTACACCTTTCATGAGAAGACTTGTGAATCAGCGCTCTGAGGAGCACAGCAGAGGAGGCTGGCAGGAAGGAAGTTGGACTGGGCATGGTCCGTGTCCAATCAAAAGGCATGGAATTTGCAGATAAATTCATAATCTAATGTATCAGTAAAAACAAAACCAAGGGCAGGGGTGGTGGCACACGCCTTTAATCCCTGCACTCAGGCCCCTGTGAGTTCGAGGCCAGCCTGGCCTACAAAGTGAGTTCCAGGACAGCCAGCACTATTTCACAGAGAAGCCCTGTCTTGAAAACAAAACAAAACAAAACAAACAAACAAACAAAAACAAACAAAGCAACCAAAAACCAAACCCAAAACCAAACCAAACAAACATAAAAACAACTCACTCTTGGGTGTCTTCCCGGCTTCCTGAAGTCCCCAGCCCTGAAATCAGAAGTTCTATCCTAAAAAAGGGGCTCCATGGGGTGTGGAAAAGGAGTAAGACATGAAGAGAAGTGGGAAAGAGGAAATAGGTCTTTGCTCAGTATTTTCTTTGAAATCAAGAACTGGAGCAGACGTCTGCTGACTCTCACCCAAGTGACTAAGAGGGTTCTTTTGTACTTTAAGTTCTAAGCATTTATGAAAATTTTCCTCTTTACATTACTTTCTACCTTACTTTTTCTTCCGGGCCAAAAAGCAAGCAAGCACTTTGCTCTACATACACAGCCACTATGTGCTTTCTGATAAAGAAAGCATTCATTTCTAAGACACTTCACAGTACTAACTTACTTCTGGACAAATGCATGAAATTTGAAATCTATTAAAGTGCCATTCATACTGTAGAATTGTTTTTGGACGGGTTTAGGGAACAAATGATGCTTTCATTAACTTCTGTCTTAGTTTGGTTTCCATTATTGTGATAAACACCATTACCAAAAGCAACTTGGGGAGGAAAGAGTTTATTTCCTCCTACAATACTCAGGTCACCGTCCATCACTGAAAGAAGTCAGTGCAGGAGCTCAGGCAGGAACCTGGAGGCAGAAGCTGGAGAACAGACCATGGCAGAGTCTCCTACAGGCTTGTCCCTGATGCTTCTTGAGCCTGCTTTACAAACAGCACAGGCCCAACTGTCCAGGGGTGACACACTGCCCACAGTGGGTTAGGACTTTCAGAATTGATCAAGAGAGGATGCTTTAAGGATTTAGAAGCCTGGGATGCTTCCCAGGTGCCTCAAGGTTATTTTGTCAGAATTTCCCATTTCCTTGAAGAAGACACTCAGGGATTAATTTACAATACCTAGCTTTTAAGTACGGATTAAGCAATTGTGTCCTTTAGCTCCACACATCACTTATTATTTAAAACTGTTTCGTTGTTAAAATGAGGAGGTATTGTTTTCCATCATTATTTGCAAACAGTATGGGCATTTACTGTCATTTTGAATATTCTGTTTATACAAATTCTCTCTCTCTCTCTCTCTCTCTCTCTGTCTGTGTGTATGTGTGTGTGTGTGTGTGTGTGTGTGCGCGCGCGCGCGCGCGCGCGCGCGTGCGTGTGCACGCATGCATGCATGTGTGTATGTACGTGTTTCAGGAAGGCTTTCATGTAGCTATAATATCTAAAACGTGCCTTTTCTGCTTCTACTTCCCAGGTACCAAGATGAGGCACCAGCTACCACGCCCAGCTCTTGTTTTCTGAGTTTGCTCTATTTTAATCATTATCATGCATTGACTGGTGTATATTAATGGGAAATATTGTCAAAAACTATCTAGAATTTTTCTAAGTTTGGATAATAAGCCATTGCACAATTATGACCCTCTCACTGTATTTCCTGACAATGCCAGCTATCGCTGAACTTTAGAAAAATTGTGTAGAGGATTCAGACATATGCAAACCTACTCCCGAGGCATTTGCTTCTGACATTTTAAGACAATTGAATAATGAATTATCTCCAGTGTTGAGATATCAGAATTAGCAAGTCTTGTTTTTCACTTACCCTAATGTAGGTGTTTAGAGGAAGACTAAAATTCAGAATCCAGAAGTGGCCCCACACTGCATAGGAGCATATTAACTATGGATTAGATATAGTAGGTGGGCATTCTGCTATAAACGTATTAACAGAATCACATTGTGACAATCTCTGAATTTTCCTTTAAAACTCACTTTTCATTAATAAAAGGTTTCAAAGTAGTGTCTGGGAGATAGGGGCAAAACCCTGAGTAAATCAGTATAAACAAGACATTACTAGTACAAGAATATACCATAAGGAGAAACAATTGTGATTTTATGAAGTTATAAAGATACTGAGCTGGAAGAATGTCTCATGAATAAAGAGAGCTTGGTGCACAAACATGAGGAGCTGAGTTTGAAGACAGTACTCACATTACAAACTGGGCATGTTCCCATACTCTTTTAACCCCAGCACTGAGAAGGGATGAGACAGGCAATAAAGGCGCAGGTTAGACAGGAAGAGGCTCTTTTGAGAAGCTATGGCAACATGGTGAGTAAGGTTACTTGACGGCTATTGCTCTGATCTCTATGGCTTGCACCTCTGTATTTGGCTCTGTGTTTCTTATTTAATACGACTGTTTAGAAATTCATCTACATTACTGCTTTTCAGTATAGAGGTAGGAGGAGGAAAAGAAGGAGGACCAAAAAGAAGGGGAAGAGGAGGAGAAGAAGAAGGAGGAGGAGGAGAAAAGATCAGTTCAAGATTCAGAGAGAACAGAACCTCGAGAGAAACAGATATGTCCCATTTACAGTCCCATCCAAAGTCTCCAGTTCTCTACATGTTATCAAGTTGTGTGTCTCAATATCATTTCCCATCTACAGCAAAAATGTACTTCTCTGATGAGTATCAAGAGAAACACTGTTCTCTGGCTACTAATAAGACTTAGAGGCTGTCTAGTACTGTGTTCATTTAGAAAATACAGCTGGATTCCTCCATGTTTTGTGACTTGAGTATGTGTTCTTCTTAAACAATGGGACCTTACCATCAAGTTCTGGGGGTGTGCACAAGAGTAATGCCAGCACTTTGTGTTTGGGGAGAGGTCTGTATGAAACCTATACCTAGACTAGGCTTTGAATTTGATAGCTTATGATGTCTATGAGAGGCATTGATACCAGATTGTAGGGTAACTTGATTTAAACCACACACACACACACACACACACACACACACACACACACACACAGTTTAAATGATATATATATTTTGATTAAATTTCACACTGCTTTTCAGAGGCTTCCCCATTTTGCACTCTCACCAAAAGTGAATAAGTTTCTCCACATCTACACCAGCATTTGTTATTGTTGTTGTTATCATGGCCATTTAATTTATGTAGAGTTTCAAAACAGTTTTAATTCAATTTTTCCTGATGGTTAAGGATGGTGAACAACAACAAAAATTTATTAACTATTCCTATTTTTTTGAGAAATTTGTTTAGTTCTATGCACCAATTTTTAATTATTTTGTTCACTTGAGGTGTTTTGTTTTGTTTTGTTGTTTGGCTTTTTTTTGGAGGTTTTGTGTATGTGTGTATTGTAGATATTTACATTCTGTCAGATTTAAAGCTGATATAGATATTTTTATATTCTGTAGGCTTCCTCTTCACTTGAGTGATGGTGCCCTTGCTATACAGAAGCTTTTCAGTTTCATAAGTTCTCATTTATCAATTATTGGCCTTAATGCTTGTGCTATCAGAGTTCTATTCAGAAAGCCCTTTCCTGTGCCTATAATCAAAAGAGTTTTATTGATTTTCTCTTCCAAAAACCTCAGGGAAATAGGTCTTACATTGAGATACTTGATAAATTTGAAGTTGAGTTTCATGCAAAGTGACAAGTAAGGATTTTCTTTCTTTCTTCTACGCACAGCTGTCTTACTGGCTTCTTTGTCAAAAATCAGATGGCTCAAGGAACCAGGCTTTATGTGGGTCCTAAATTCTAGTCCATTGAACAATGTGTCTGTTTTAAAGTCAGCACCATGTTTCTTCTCATACTGTGGCTCCATAATATGGCGTGACTATGTGAAGATGATACTTCCTGCAGTGTTTATATTGATTGGAATTATGTTGTCAATCTTAATTATTTTTTGTTTCTATATTAATTTTGTGATTTTTTAAAAATTTTAGTAAAAATTTGTTTAGAATTCTGATGGGGATTGTAATTAATCTATAGATTGCTTTTGTTATGATGGTTATTTCTACAGTATAAATCTTACTGATATATGAGCATGAGAATTCTTTTTATCTCTCGGTATCTTCTTTAGTGTCTTCTTTCAGTGGCTTAAAGTTTTCATTGTGCAGGTCTTACACCTCAGTTAGGCTGGTTCTAAGATTTGTTTTCTCTTTTATTTGTGGTTATTGTGAATAGGTTGGCTTTTGTGCTTCCTTTCTCAGCTTCTTTCTCATTGCTCATATCCCTCATGATAAAGGGTCTGGAGATCGGAGATACATGGGGCCTATTATTCTCAACATAATGAAGACAATATGCAGTATGCTTATGAATGACACCCTGATTAATGGAGGGGACTTGAAAAATTTCCACTAAAATAAAGAACAAGACAAGGATGTCCATTCACTTCAGTCTCATCAGTGCATGTAGCACATGGAATCTGCTACTGCAGTTAAAGGAGATATGGAGATGAAGAATATACAAAGAAGACCAGGGGAATTAAAAGTATCCTTATTAGCAGATGATATTATTCTTTTATAAAAGACCTTAG
The DNA here is from genome assembly GCA_902168425.1 of Peromyscus attwateri. Classification (NCBI taxonomy): domain Eukaryota; kingdom Metazoa; phylum Chordata; class Mammalia; order Rodentia; family Cricetidae; genus Peromyscus; species Peromyscus attwateri. The sequence continues at coordinate 10,901 of CABHPP010116630.1, read as the reverse complement.
AGACTCAACTAGAAAATACCTACAGCTGATAACCAGGAAAAGCCTTCCTGTGTCCCAAGAACTGAGAACGTTGTAACTAACGCTCTCCAGTTACCTTTAGACATACTTGCTTATATTTTTATATCTTAAGTAGCACCTACAAATAGTTTTCCCCCCAAAAGATGTCCACACCTTAGTCTCCAGAACTGTGGGTTGTTATCCTCTATGTATTGAATTAGGAACTTCCAGAGAAGGACTAACTTCACTGCCAGATCTTTTTTACGAAAGTGAGAATAAAGGACAGAGAAGATCATACATGAGGAAGTATGAGGAGCTAGAGACTGGGACCACACTCCATAGGCCAAGGACATGACTGACAGGGACCACACCCCCATAGGCCAAGGACATGACTGACAGGGACCACACCCCATTGCCCAAGGGCATGCACAGCCACCAGAAGATCAGGAGAAAATGTCCTTCAGAGTGCCTGCATCAAACATGGCCCCTTTACTAGTCTAATTCCAGACAAGCAGCTCCTAGGATTTTAGAAATAAAGTTTGTGTAGCAGGGTCCTGTGCTGTTGTTCCCTTTCGGGGAGGGAGCCAAGTAGGCGCAGTCAAACCACACAGACTCTGGGGAGAGAGGGGGCAAGCTCAGTTTATTCAGTTAGAGACAAGCCTAATATACCCTCCACCACACCCTGGGGGAAGGTCTGATGAATATGCATCTGTTGGTGTGATATGGCTGCCTCTCATTGGTCCAGGTCATCTCCAGATCATGTTTCAGGTGCTGTTGCTAAGGCCCTTAGGCAGACCCAGGTTGGCTTTCAGTAAGTATCTTTTTTACTTATTTGGGCCAGCTGGCCCTCAAGCCTGTTAGGGATGAGTCATCCCACAAATTTGCATTGTTCAAAGTTGTTAGATTTACTGCATTTTATGTGGAAGATTTAGGAAACTGATACATTAGTCACAAGCAAGTAGTGCTTTCTTATACTAGAAAAAAGAAAAAAAGTTAAAAATTCTCAGAGCAATTAAATGTCATGTAACTGGTTTATAATATAAATACAAACAGATTTCTAAGATACAAACAGTACGAGTCTTTGTTTTATTTTTTGAACTTATAATACATTTGTCCCTTGCCTTTCCTCCCTCTAAATCTTCCTATAACCCCTCCTTGTTATCTTTCAAACTCATGGCTGTTGTTTTCATTAATCGTTGTTACATGCACATATGTGTACGTATATACATATGTATTCTTAAATATAACCTGGTGAGTCTGAATAATGTCACCTGAATATATATTTTCAGGGCTTACCATTTGGTATTGGATAACTCAACAGTACATCTTTTAAAGGCTATTATATAACTGTGGTCTCCCTACATGGCAAAATACAATTACGTGATTCACTTTTTGCACTTTAACAAATAATCTCACACCCACATTCAAAACCAACTTTTATGAAATATAATCTCTGATTCTCATTCTCATAGAACCAAATAATTGTCTTCTGACTTGTACAGTGTTCTTGGTAGAGTTAGCTGTCAACATGTTTTCTCAGCTTGTGAAATAACTAACGCTATGGTAGAAAAGCACCCTGGAACAAGCTCCCTGGGAATATCTCTCTTCACTTGTTTCAGTTCCTGGATTTAGTGAAAAAAACTTGTGTTTAGATCTGTTGTTACATTGTAGGGTTTGCACTGGGATAAGCCATCCTTGTTTGTTATTTTAGGCAAAGACAGTAAGTAGGTTTTTTGTTTTTTGTTTTTTTTTTTTTCCAGAAAGGAAGTGTAAACAAGAAGCAAAGTTTGAAGGTAGCTTTATCAGGAAAGAGTATGTTTGTCAGAGCATTTAGGATACTAGAACTATACAAAGGTTTTTATCTATATAAATAAAAAAGTTACCAGGTGGTGTCACACGCCTTTAGTTCCAGCACTTGGGAGGCAGAGGCAGGTAGATCTCTGAGTTCCAAGACAACCTCGTCTACAGAATTAGTTCTAGGACAGCCAAGGGTACATAAAAATACCCTGTCATGAGAAACCTAATATTAATAATAAGAAGAAGAAATACTTAATAGATATCTACAGTAAAATTCCTTCCAATTTTGGGCATTTGTAATTTCCTGTACTTTAATTTTTACATACTGTATCTGATGATAAAGGAAAGATATACAGCTGGAGATATGGTTCAGTGGGCTAGAGAGATTGCTGCTCTTGCACAGAATTAAGGTACAGTTCAAGGCACCCATGTGGTAGCTGAAAATCACCACTTTCCAGGTAATCCAATACAATCTACTGGCCTCTGTGGCAACAGGGCATAAATAACATGCACATACAGCCATGTATACAAGCACTTATACAAATTAGAACAGGAAAAATAATATCCAAGTATATTATGCTAAGAAAGTACTCTAACTTATCATTTTCAATGCAATAGGTAATTTAATTTTAATTTTTAAGTATTTTATTTACACTAAGATTTGAAGATACAAATGTATTCAGATACGTGTGTGTGTGTGTGTGTGTGTGTGTGTGTGTGTGTGTGTGTGTGTGTTTGTGTCCAGGTATGTGCTCAATAACATCTCAAGCACTTAAGAGCAGTGCCTAATGTGATACTAAAAGTAATAATTTGCCAAGTTTGTGACAAAAGAGAAAACTGTGTAATTCATCTTGCTTATATGAGAAAACTTGTATTTTATAACTCCTTGGATATATATACATATATATGCATTACATATATTATATGCATATATATGCATTACATATATATTAGATAAAATGACATGATAACCCTGGGCATACACATTTTGAAAGTGATAATGTCTACTAAGAAATATACCCTGCTCAACAATGGATTATAGCTATTACATTATCCTTTTACATTTGACAAGATATTCTGCCATGTAATAAAGTACAAAATACAATAGCTACTATGAGGCATTTGAGATGGGAAAGTTCAGTATAGCCAAGTAATCTCTCTACATGTTCTTAAGTAAGATGTCGATAATATTTTCAGAAATATCCATACACTATATAGTGAAACTAACAAGATCACAAAGTTTATCATAAACTTTTGTTTTAATTGAGCAGTTTTGGATAGTAATAGCCCAGTCAGGCACATTTGTCAATATCTATCAAAGACTAGAAGATTGGTGACCAAATGTTTTAGAATATATTGGAGGAATTCACTTAATTTGGGCAAAGACACACTTCCAATTATTTTAAAACCATGATGGCGCTTCTGTGTCATGAATTGGCTGATTGTTAAAAATTATCTTAAGAATAGGTCCCTTATCAGTTTGTCATTAAAATATAGTTAGCTTGTGTATCTCTGAAAAGAATTCCCAACTCATAGATGACAGCCACATTTTTGGAATTATGAAATATTTGGAAATATATATATATATATATATATATATATATATGGTATCTGAAATGTGATGCTGCTACTAATTGTAGTGATTTGTGATAGCAGATTGTTAAAATCCATTCAACTGATAAATAATGAGATGGATTTCTCTGTTTCCATTTGTAGTCAATGACTGAGAAGACATGAATTCCATCTTACAGATTTACATTGTATAATAATAATAAGGAATTAAAAACATAAAATAAAGCTTGTAAAAATTCCAAGATGGGAGGGAAAGAGGCACATGGATTTACACTCCTAGATGAGGAACTATTGCTAATTGATGGTCACTAGGTGAGTGAGATTCAGTTTTCTTTAATAATGTGGTCCCTGCTAGAATGACTATAGTCCAGTGGATGATCTTACATGAATTCGTGTACTGGAACTTCCAAGTGAATTCAGTGGGTTGAAAAAAAGAAGAATGTTTGAAGTTCAGAGGAAGAAGTGGCAGAAAGAGTCTGAGATGAATTGGGATGGTTAGTGGCGGTTGAATCAATCAAAACATCTTCTGTACATGTGTGAAATTCTATAATAATGATAAATATTTCACAAAGAACACTCATACACACTATCAAGTCTACCAATCTGTGAACATGAAATATCTTTCACTTTTCTAGTATCTTTCTATCTCTTTCTTTGTAAGTTTAAAGTTTTCATTGCAGTTGTCCAACAGTTACTTGATTAGATTTATTCCCAGATATCTTATTCTCTTTGAGGCTATTGGGAATGGGAGCTTGCCCATGAGCCTTTTCTCCATATGTTTGTTGTGGGAGTATAGACAATCTATTTGTGCAATTGATTCTGTATCCTGCCACATTTCTGAATTTGTTTATGATCTCTTGAACTTTTGTGGTAGAATTTTTGGGACCGCTAAGATGTAGTATCAAGTCATCTGCAAACAGGAATAATTTGACTTTGTTCCCTATTTGTATGCATTTAATTTTTTCTCTTTCCTTATTGTTCTGTCTAGTACCTTGAGCAGGATATTGAAAATGAGTGGGTCATTCCTGACTTCAATGGTATTGCTTGAAGCTTTCCCCATTTAGGATGAAGTTGACTGTAGATTTTTCATATGAAGTTTTTATTGTGTTGAGATATGTTCCCTGATAGCCACTGGCCTACATTCTCTAGGACTGATATCATGAAGACATTTAGGATTTTGTTAAAGTTTGTTTTTCTGTGTCTGTTGAGATGATCAGGTAAGTCTTTAAGTCTATTTTTGTGCTTTATTACATTTATTGATTTCCATATGTTGAAATATTCATGCATTCCAATGATAAAGCCAAGTTTGCTATTGTGGATAATCTTTATGAGGTATGTCTGTATTCTATTGGCAAGTATTTATTGAGTGTTTTTGAGTCTACATCTACTGTGTACATTGCCCTATAGTTTTCTTTTTTTTATTTTGTCTTCATCTGATTTTGATAGGAGTCTTTATAGGACTTTTATAGACTTGGATAGGAGTTTTGTTTTGTCTTTTTCTTGATTGGTAGGAGTTTGGAGTGTTCCTTCTGTTTTCTGTTTTACAGTAATCTAAGTGGGGTTGACTGTAGATCTTTCAAAGTCTGGTAGAATTTTTCTCTGAGTCCACCTAGTCCTGGACTTTATTTAGCTGGAAGATTTTTATTGTTATTTCAATCTCCTCATTAGTCCTGAGTCTGTTTAAGCTGTTGGCTTATTCTTGGTTCATTTTGTTGTTTTAGTTGAATCTAGAAATTTACCCACGTCTATTAGGATTTTTAGCTTAATAGGGTATAGGTTATCAAATATTTCCTTATAGTATTTTTTAATTTCTTTGATGCTTGTTACTATGTATATCCATGTACCTTTATGATTATGTTAATTTGGGTCCTCCTTTTCTTTCTTTGGGTTAGTTGGGTCGAAGATCTGTCAATTTTCTTATTTGCTCAAAGAACTGGCTCATAGACTTTGTGATTCATTGTATCATCTTCTTCTTTTCTATTTCATTGATTTCCACTCTGATTTTGTTGTCGTTGTTGTTGTTGTTGCCACCAAGTGAATTTGGATTTGATTTGTTATTTTACTTTTCCAATTTTTTAAGTGGCTTCTATAGACCATGTATTTGTGCTCTTTCTAATTTTAAAGGTAGCCACTTAGAGCTATAATTTTTTTTCCTTTTAACACTGCTTTCAATGTGTCCCAGGGGTTTTGTTGTGTCGTGTTTTCATTTGTCATTTAGTTCCAGGAATTCATTTCATTCATGATTTATTTTTTGAACCATTCATTATTCAGTAATGAGTAGTAGTCTTCATGAATTTCTGCATTTACTAGAGATTCATTTGCTATCGCTTTTGCACTTTTTTTTACACATGATCAGTTAAGATACAAGGACTTATTTCAGTCTTTTTGAATTTGCAAAGATTTGTTTTGCGTTATGTGATATGATCTATTTTAGAACAGCTTTCATGTGATATTGAGGAGAATGCATATTCTTTGGTGTTTGGGTAGAATATTCTCTATGTATCTGTAAAGTCCATTTGATATAAGGTATCGATTAGTTCTGGTGTTTCTCTATTTTCAATCTAGATCACATGTCTACATGAAAAAATGGGATACTGAAGTCCATCGTTATTAATGGACTGATGTTAATCTGTGTCATTAAATCCACTGGTGCATTTTTTATAAAACTGAATGTGTATATATGTTTAGGCTAGCAATATCTTCTTGGCTAAGTGTTTCCTTGATTGGAATGATTTGACCTTCTTTATATCTTCTATTTACTTTAACTTTGTAATCTATTTTGTCAGATACAAAGACAGAGATGCCTGCTTGTTTCTTTGTCACATTTGAGTGGAGTACCATTGTCCATGCTCTTACTCTCAGGTGGTGCCTGTCTCTAAAGATAGGTTGTGTTTCTTGTAGATAGAAAACAGATGGGCTTTGTTTCTTGATCCATTCAGTCAGCCTGTGTCTTTTGATTGGAGAATTGGGGTTGCTGATACTTAAAAGTTATTATTAAAATACATGTTAATTTCAGTCACTGTGCTGTTGTTTTTGGTGTTGTTGTTTGTATTCTCAGTGATACATTTATTAATTAAACAGTAATAGTAGAAGAGCTAATGTTCCCATACTTCTGGGCCAGCAGCCCTGTGGTTGCAGTACAGCAGTCATGCAGTTTCCTAAGTCAGTCCACTTTTCTGAATTGAAAATGAGTTAAGTTTTCCTTTTATTTTTCTATGTCTTTTGTAAATACCCTTTTCTTAATGTGAAAGAGTTCAGTGTCTAAAGCTCCTCTTCTTAACATACATTAGCTTGTACATCACAAGGTTAGCCACCATACTGACGTTATTGAAATACCATGGCCTTTTCTCTTCTCTCCTCAGTTCTTCTCCAAGTAGATCCTGAGATTTGAAGTTTACCTGCCCCATTTTTTAACTCTGATAAAATTGTCCTCAAGTTCCCATTTTAGTGTCATCTTAAATCATTGTGTTAATGAAACTGAGGACCCCAAGAAGGGACCGTGATTCCCTCAGTATCATTACTTTGGTGCAAATAAATAGTATTTATTTTATATCAGTATTTATTTATTTATTTATTTAATATATATATACATATATTTCTTACTAAAACACTGAATTTCAGAAGTTTCCCAGTCTGATTTGTAATAGAACTGGTACTCTAGTCTAGAGTATTCTCCAGTATTCATGCTATTCTTCTACATTTTTGTAACAGTAACAAGGATCCCAAAATGAAGGAGACTTCAGGTAGATTTGTTCTGAAATATGTAGATAATACTGAGGGTGGATTAAAAATGATAATCCTTGTAGGGGCATGTAGTGTATACTGGACTATAAGGAACCTAGATTAATTTACCAAAATGCAACAACATTGTCATGTGGAAGGTAGAGATGATTAGGTCAAGCTGTCTTTGGGGGTTAGAGCTAGATTTGAAGGAAAGCCTGAGAACATAGAAACCATCATTTCTCTGCTGGGTGAGTTCAGGAAACACAGGTTTAAATAAACTTTGTGCTGATGCATATGTTTGACATTTTTGTAAAAGTTCACTAAGATTGTACTGGTTCATTGTTTTACTCTATTGAATGAAGACATAAAAATTCAATATAATATCTACTGTACTACTCCATCCACTTTGTCATGCTTATGTTTCCTGCATAGAGTTTATTTTCAGAAGAATTCATGAGTTATCCTTACTAAAAGGAAAAGGTGCTCAACTTTGTATCATCATTTGTGTTATCATTTGTTTTCAGTCCATTGTATTCAGAAAAAATGTTAGTAAATCTCACAATAATGGATTCAAATAAATGGGATATACTCTCAACTCTATCAAAGATAATTCTGTAAAAAGAACCATCATAGAAAATTACATTTGTTATGAGGTATTAATTATCATATTAGCCACATGAATTATCTAATATTTTTAATACTGTAAGTGTATAAAAGACTGTATATACTGTGGTAGTGATGCTAAACCAAAATTAAGAATGTCTAAAATTAACTGCTTAGTAAGATGCACTATTACCTTTACTGATGATGCTTTAGGTTGATTTATTCCTGTAATCCTCATAGTCCACTTATTTTATGGAAAGTGGCACTTTGCTGGACATAAACACTCACCAGGAAATTGTCACTGAAAATGATATAGACTATTAACAAAAATTCACAGGAGGATGAACACATGCAAGCAACATTGCCCCTGTCATAAAAGACTAAGAGAGGGAGACCATGCTCCTTCATGTTTAGCTTTTAGTGTTTCATGTACTTACCCTTGTGGGAATGAAATAAAATATTTCAATGGCCAAAAGATGTAAATCTAAACAAAAAACATCAAGAATTAAACCAATGTTATCAAACACAAGATGACATATCAATATATAGAGCAGAGTATTCTTGCTCAGATAGGTCAAAACAAACACTAAACTTTTCAAGATCAAATTACTAAGAATCATCTCAATCTACATGTTAATTTTAGTTGGGGTTAGTTTCCTGATTTGTCTGAGTGCTGCTTTTATAAATAAAAAATATCTGATACTGAAAATTCCATTCAAATATGAAACCTTAGTTGTTTTACAATTAAATAAATGAGAGACTCACTCAGTAGCCCAGGATAGGTTGAAACTCACTGTTTACCTCAGGCAGACCTTCAACTAATGTCAGTATTTCTACCTAAGCCTCCTATGAGCTGAGATTATAGGCATGAATCACACATTGGATTTAATTGGCTTTTTAGATCTTGCTTATTTCTAACTTTGTCAGAATTCACAAAGGCAAATCCAACCATTTTTTCAGTAGAACCAGAGAATTTGGATGTAAGCTCAACATACATAGATATAGAACATTCAATATGAACTAGATATTCTAATAATCACGTTGAATACACAGATTCCTCCAAATAGAATGATGTCTCATTAAACCCTTATAAATTGAAAATGCACTTAATATACCTACCACACACAATATTCTAGTTAAGTAACTCATGTTTGTATCCTTGTGAACTTCTGTTTCACTAGGAGATAAGACTGGCATTGCTTTGTCTCCTAGAAAAGATTTTCCTATACTACTAATTCTGGAGAAGATCGCACCTCAAAATGTGAAGCCATTTCACTGACTATGCATGGCTTCCACACAATTAAAGTTGTGGAAAATGGAAGTTAAGGTTTTACAATGTTGCTAATGATTATAAACAAGGTTAAAAATACTCTTATGGATATTAGAAATATGTTTTAAGTTGGTTACATGTTTTGTGTCAAGATATGCATAAAACAGCTAAAGGTGAGGATGTAATCACAATGAGAAATATATAGTACATCATAAGGTTTTAAATTTTGTTTTTTGTGTATTCTTTGTCATAATTTTATGTGGGTTTGTGCATACAAATGCATTGTCTGAAGAGACCTGTAGATAAATTTCTAAATGGTCTTATTAAATAAAAATCATGGAGCCAAATATAGGGATGAAAGCCTTAGAGAGATCAAGGAAATAGGGAAAGCCACCAGCCAACCTTACCTCACCAATTCTGCAGCTCCTAAATGCCATGACTTCCTGTTTACCCACGCCTATGTGCCTTGCTGTTCTGCCATCTGATTTGCTCTCTCCATTCAGCTACATCACTTCCTCTTCCTGCCCAACTATGTCACTTCCTGTCTGTCTGTACAGACCTCCAGACCTCCATGGTTAATTAGTGGTTAATATTTAGCAAAATACAAATATACTAGATATTGTAACTGTAATTCTTGCACGATAACTGTTCTATTATATGTAATTTTACTTTGTTAAAGTTAAAACCTTCCTTTTTTGATTAGACAGAAAAGAGGAAGTGCTGTGGAGTGTCGTTCTATATGCTGTGAATGTGTGTTGATAAATAAAATGCTGATTGGCCAGTAGCCCAGCAGGAAGTATAGTATAGGCAGGATAAGCAGACAAGGAGAATTCTGGGAAGAGGAAGGGTTGAGTCAGGAATCACCAGCCAGAAACAGAGGAAGCAACATGATAAAGCAGAACTGAGAAAAGGTACCAAGCTACATGGCTAAACATAAATAAGAATTATGGGTTAATTTAAGTGTAAGAGCTAGTCAGTAATAAGCCTGAGCTAATGGGTGAGCAGTTATAATTAGTATAAGCCTCTGTGTGTTTATTTGGGTCTGAGTGGCTGCGGACCAGGCAGGACACAGGGAACCTTCCAGCTACAGAGACCAGAAGAAAATATCAGAGGTCCTGAAGTCAAAGTTACAAATGATTGTGAAATAGTAAGTGTTGGTGCTAAGAACTGGATTTGGGAACTCTGAAAGAATGCTGCTTTTAATGACTCAGTCATATCTTCAGTCCTTATCATGGGTTCTTAAACCAGATCATTTATCTATTGCTCTTTATAGAAAAACTGATAATTATACCCAGTGTTCTAGCCATTAATAATGTGCATATATGTATGTTAGTTATGAATAAAGCACTGGACTTATATAAGGCTGTAGGTTTCTAGTTGCTAGAAATGAAACCATTTAACCAAAAAGAAGCTAAACTAACTTGGGAGTCATTGAGATAGCAGTATATTTAGGATACTAACAACACACCTAGAAATGATTTTAAAGGCCCCATATCACCAAATGCTTACTGCATACTATCATTGCTATTATTGTTTTGGTTTTAATAGTATCCCTTCAAAATTCAGGTGTTGAATTACAACCTTTAGAATTAAGCAAAAACTACCAGTTCAGCACTTTTAAAGATTCATAAATTTTTATTTAAAGATTGATCCAAATTGAGATTATATGAAACAGTATTCATTGACTCCACAAACTCATTGTAGTTCTTATAGAGATGTAATAGTCAACACTGTCAACCTATCTGTGTTCAGTTATGGTTGGGATTATGATCCCTTGGGGTTTCCAAGAAACAAAGCTATTTCATTCTAACTGCAAAATGTGATTCAAGCTTTTGTTTCAGGGAAGCCTCTCCACTGAGACTGGTGCTCTGTGTACAACCATATGTAGTAAGGATCTGGGGGTCAGATGAGACAATCTCATAGTGGTGACACAGAGTCA
>CABHPP010116628.1:18207-30880 GCA_902168425.1 Peromyscus attwateri | reverse complement strand
GGGGGATGTGTGTGTGTGTACAAGTGTGTGGAGGTTAGAGAACAACTTGCTGAAATCAGCTGCCTCCTTCCACTACGTGTGTCCTGGAAATCACACTCAGGCTGTCAGGCTTGGAGGACAGTACCTTCACCTGTTGAGCCATCTGACCAGCCCAAGTTTAACTTCTTAAAAAGTAAGAATAAAGTTGGGCATGGCGGTGTACACCTTTATTCACCTCCCTCAGGAAGCGCAAGCAGTTGGCCCTCTGTAAGTTTGAGCCTAGCCTGGTCTGCATTGCAAGTTCTAGGCAAACCTGGGCTACATAGTGAGACCCAGTTTCAAAGACATTAAATTAATTTAAAAAATAAGAAGAAATAAAAGACATGAGTCAAGATTATCAGTTCTCAGGTGAGCTGGGTCTGCTGTTACTTATGCTGGCATCTCATACACTCTCTAAAGTATAAAATTGTTTTAATTTTATTTCATTTTATGTGCATGAATATTTTACCTGCATGTATATATGTGCACCACATGTATACTTAGTGCATGCAGAGGCCAGAAGAGGGCATCAAATCTCCTAAAACGGAAATTACACATACTTGTGAGCTGCCATGTGGGTGCTGGGAACTGAGTTGGGACCCTCTGCAAGAGCAGCCAGTGCTCTTAACAACTGGTTTCCTACCCACTAAATGATTAAGTATCACCCTTCCAGACCTCAGGCTGTAACTAATCACCCCGACTGCCAGCTCTTTGGCCTATAAAATAAGCCCATTAAACCTTACAGCCAGGAAAGCCACATCTGTAGCAAACTGTGGGCACAGCTGGAAAATCATTTTATAAAATCATGAAAACCTAGGAGGATTTTTAACTGAATAATAATCACCCTTCAAAAGACTCTCAGCAAGTGCCTTTAAAAATGGAGCATGTCAGGTTTTTAGCAGTAGTGTGTAATTGAGCATTTCTGTGCCTAGCTTCCATTATCAGTGTGCAAATTAGGCGATGGTCCTCCACATGCTAATGGCCATGTTGGCTAGGACATAGAACTCAGACCTAGATCTAAATCCATCAATTTATTCTTTAATTCACCTATATATCTCACATATCAATAGAACACTTGTTTCTATGATAAAACTTCCACAAATATACCAGTTTGGATTCCAGTGATATTCTGAGGAATAATTTCTTAATTAATCAGTGGACAATTTCTACATATACCTTTCTTTCAATATGTGGCACAGATTTTTCAAGTTTCTTTTTGAAAGGCTATTTTTATATGCTTTTCTGAATTAGTCATGGTAATTTGCACACAGAAAGCCCTCAGCAATATTGTCTGCATGACTTACTGACCTTTAGTTCAAGTAAGACATCTGGAGGTAGGAGGGGGGCAGAAGTTCAGTTTTCATTACCACAAACTATCTTTGCAGCCAGCGGTGAATTACAATGTCATCTTCTGATGCAAAGGATGGTCCACTATTCTGTAGCTTGGAACTCATGCCAAATAGAAGGATTCTAATTTAATATGTATTTCAGTTTTTCTTTTCTATCCTCATAGCTATATTAAAACAGTATTCTTCCCTTTCAAGTAATTTATAAAATTACACCTTTCAGAGATAACTATTCTCACACAATATATATATATATATATATCTCCTAGGTGTCATTTCAAACAGCTCAGAACTCTATCAGTTTCTACACTTAAGAACAATCTTGAACACATAATAAGCTGTGTTTGATTAGAATGCTTTATTTATTTGTTCTTCCCATAAATTTTTGTCATAAAATGTCAGCGATTTTTCCAAATTCAAGCATTTACAAAAAAAAAAACTATTGTAAGTGGGCTTCTTTTACTTTTGCAAGTATTCTAGGAGATATTTTGCCTCCCTAAAAAATGTCAAGCTGGAGTTTCCCTCCTTCAACTAAGTGTCTAAGTTCAACGTCACACATTGCAAAGATCTTAAATTCCACCTATAGTTTCTATAAAAATCAGTCCCATATTCATGAAAACATAACAACATAGGACTCATTTTCCTATTCCATGGTTCCCTCCATCCAGGGAAGAATTGGCTGATGGGCAGGTGGTGGGGAAACCACCTCCCAGTCTAGAAGTGTAACAGTCGTTATCAGGATGCTGCCTTTGCATCCATTCTTCCCTCATCTGGATCATCTTCCCTGCTGGCTGGAAGGCCTGTGGGGATCTCCCACAGCCCAGGAAGTTATTCTAAAAAACCATCTTCTCCTGCATTGCTCACCAGGCTCACATACCCAAATCACTATTCAAGAGAGAGGGGAGAGGGAAGGAGGGAGGGAGGGAGGGAGGGAGGGAGGGAGGGAGGGAGGGATGCTAAATCTACCTCATGTTGCAAAGTTTCCCTACATCCTATCTCAACACTGCTGCCAATAATAGTATTTTAATTTTATTAGCTTATGTTCATTTTATAGCACAATGACTAAAATTATGATGTTCCTATGCATGCATATCATGTGATGACTTTTTTCACACACTCCCATTATTCTCTCCCACTCTCTCTTCTGTTCCTGAAGATTTCTTTCTCTTCCCTGGTAGTCCCCAACTTTGTTTTCGAATTATTTTGTTAGTTGAGTCTGTATATCAGAAAAAAATACATGATATTTGCCTGGTTTATTTCATTGATAATTTCGTTTTGCTTAATGGCTCAATATTATTCCATTGAGTGTATATCATACATTTTCCTTTTCTATCCATCTACTGCTGGACATCTGGGATGATTCTGCGCCTTGACTACTGGGAATTGTGCTATATCAATTTGATCATGGCATGATGCATTTCAAAATATTTCAACCCTTGGGTCTAATTTTCAGATACATCCCAACTCTCTGACATGGCTACACCAGATCAAGATTCACAGCCACATGTCTCACCATGTCCCCAGGCAACTGAAGATCTAGTCATGCAATTTGTATACTCTGTATGTTTCCACCTCCTTCTCTTTCAAACATCTAGATCAATACCAGCTCTCAGTTTTATTGTGATAAGTAACTTCTTCAAACTGTAGAGATATTGTTTTCATTTGCTCTAAATAAAAGAGATTAGACAATTCCAAGAATGGGAATAGAGGGTGATAGCAAACAAAAGCATACTTTCATGGTTAAAAAAATAGAATAAATGCTGGTTCAAAAATGTTAGTGAGTAAAAATTACCTAACTTTATATGGAATTTATGGTTATCAAATAAGGCCATACAGAACTGTAGCTCACACAACAATGACAGCCATCTGATACATCTTCATCAGGCATAGCTGGCCATTGCATCATTGCTCGTGTTAACAACAATAGACATAAGCCCTATATTAGCCATTTTACAGGAGGATAAGCTGATACTCAAGCAAGTTAAATAACTGGCCATCCTAATAGACATTAAGTGTCATCACTGAGATTAGAACCCAAGCTGATCAAACCCAAGCCCCTGTTCATGAGGTTTCATTAATTTAGTTCATTGGCATGGAGGTTTGAGCTAAGAAAAAAACAATAAATTCTTACTTTGTCATAGATATGTCAGGAGTTATTTTTTGTTGAGTTTGAAATGTGACACTTATCCAAAATGACAGACCCGAGAGTTTTCTCTTCGGATGAGCACACACCGTGAAACAGCGCTACATGAACAGGAACCATGTAGCATGAAGAGAAGGTCACGGGGAGGAATAAACGTGCTCTCAGAGGATGAAAGTCAAGTACAAAAAGGAAGCGAGTGGGAGCTAGATGCTAACACCCAAGGTTCGTGTTTATTAAACCTAGTAAACCCACCAGAAAAAACAAACAGCCTCTCGTAAATTACCAGTGTGTGTTAGACAATTCAACAGCCAAGAGCTCAGATAAGGGCCTTGGAAAGCAGTGTTGCCTTCAAGTGAAGGCAGATGAAATAACGCTGTACCCCAAAACGTTTAGGCAAGTATGAGTCGATCAGTGATGAGAGAAACAAGGAATATGAATTCATCCCAAAGCAACCAAAAAGTAATGAGACAGAGTTTTTCACTCTATTGACTCCATTGAGAGTACCACAAAAGTGGAATTCATTTTTTTCATTCATTTAAAAAAAAATAGCAAATGCTAACTGTATGCCAGGTACTGTAATGACCACAGGGAAAGCTGGAGTAAATTTTTTAAAAAGCCCCTGACATCTTTTAACTTATATTCCAGTGAGGGAAAAAAATCTCTTTCATATTTACGAATAAGGAAAATGAGGTATGAATACACTCAGAAGCTGGAAAGTGGGTGACAGAGCTGGGATGGGAACAGAGGCACAGCCCTCTCTTGATACGGGAGGCTTCAGAAGGGGGCAGTTGGTGAACTAGAAGGCAAATTGGCAGAGAGATGTCCAGTAAAATCTGAACATAGAGAGAGCTGTCATTTGGAGGTCACTGGTAATCTTCACTGTAGTTCATGAGAGGAACCAAAAGAGAAAAAAAAAATAACTAAAGGGATAATGTGAGGTAAGAGTATGTAGCCACAAAGCATACATTGCTACTGAAATGATTCCAGAAGGTTCTATTACTGTAGATTATGGGGTGTGGTGTGGATTCGGTAGAACTGAGTCCCATGGTGGCCCTGACAGTGTATGTGTTCAGATTCCATTAGATTCCCGGGTGCTGTGGTAGAAGAACAGAGTTCTCCTCTCATGTTCTTAGTGAAGCAAGTAGCACATTCTCTGTATGGTACAGATTAGTGGGAAGGAAATGAGGAAGAAGAGACGTGAGAAGGAATGAGACAGTGGCTAGACAGGAGAAGAGCAACATGGCAAGGAGCGTGTGGAAGGGGCCGTTTAACAGCAGGAGGCCCACTTGAGATACGTGTGAAACGTCCCCATGGTTTTGTATTTTCCCTCAGCCTCATCCAATGTTCACTGGTGTGGATGCTGAATTCTGAGGCTGTCAACATGGAGTACGGATGGTTGCAAGATATGCTAGCAGTTGTCACCATCACTGGCCATGGTGGAGCCTCGTAATCAAGAATGTAAACAAGAATGTTGAAAAGGCTGTGGTTCTTCAACCCCATAATTTCCAAGGACTTGAAACAAGCCCAGTGGGAAGAGACCTGTGAATAGGACAGCCATGCTCCCAGTTGACTGGAGACAATCCTATTCTGTACATATTGTCCTCAACTACTAACAGCACCAGATTTCACACTCGTAATTGTCTGTTCAGACCAGTTAGTTGGGAGGTCTTAGTAAGAAGAAGCAGAGCCCACACCAGGCATACGCAAAATAAAGTTGGGATACAATGGACAATGGGAAAAGACCTAGTATTTCTTAAATTTCTATGACAAAAACAATGACCTTCACATTTAATATCCAGTTAAATTTAATTTAGTCTTTAAAAAGCTCTATGGAAACATTTGCCCTGGCTTTATAAATGAAGATACAGAAGGCTAGCGCAATACCTTGTTCAAGTCATAAACCTAGTAATCAAGAGATTTGTAATTTCAACTCAGGCCTGACAGATTACAGTGAAAAACAGCAAATTCGTAAGTATTATATAGTTTAGACCTAAGAAAGACAAGTTTGTGCATAATACACAAATTTATTTATTCTTTTTCATTTTAAAAATATTTTCCTATTTTGTTTCACCCATATTAAATTTAATTGTTGAGACATATTTTAAATGAAGTCCTTTCAACTTGCCTTGGAAACTAAAATAGACCACAGCCCTCCATTATTTGATCATTTTAAATGAAAAGTTGTGGAAGCCTTGAACTAGAAAATTCATAGAAACCGCTTAGCTTCACTCTGCAAATTCGTGCTGGTAATAAGAGGCTTCAAGGTTGAAGAAAAAGCTCAACTGTCTGTACCAGAGCCAACTAGCTTGAAAGCTCTGTAGAATATACATGAAGTCAAGTCCCAATAAAAGTCCAAAGAAAGGAAAAGGGATGGACAGGAGGGGAAGGCAGGACATGGCAGGAAGTCTGCTATGAACCAAATTAACTTTCAATCAGACAAGAATTTGATCAACACACCTTTTGACCTAAAATTATTTGAATGGGAATTTTTGTTGTGAGAAAGTTTGACTTCTGCCTTCCAGGCAGCATCTAATTTTGTGAATGCAGGTACAGCACCTTCAATGTTAACAGTGCTCTTACGGAGGACCCACCAAGCATCAGCTGAGGCAGCAGACACTGGAAGCCCTTCCCTGGGCCTGAGCCTGAACCAGATGCCCAACTCAGTGATTCTGCGTGTTGTTTACATCTCTTTGGACCAGAATAGGAACCTCACGCTACATTGATCTACAATGGATCTACATGGATCAGGTAAGTTCCACCTACCTGAATCATGGCGACTATCTAGACCTATCAAAATATCTTCCTCTGGAATATCAACGTGAAATACAGAAAAACCCCAATTCATGGTATTGATTTTTATAAAAGAACAAAAATAAAGTATACATGAAAGACAGGAAACAGGAAGGAGCCAAATTGTGAGTAGACAGAAACTTCCCAGTAAGCAAAATATTCAGTGTTGTGCAAAATGATGGTAGTTTAGCAGAAGCAGTAAAAATCAGAGAAAACCCAACTGAAAAGGAGAGGGTAAAGGTTATGAAAGCCTCTTTGCCCAGAACAGCCTCAAATCCTGAATGACTGTCTTTCTAGAATGTCCCATTAATAGTGGCTCCAGCATGGTTCCTGTTGCTGTTGTGTGCCTTGGCTATTCTTGCTCTGAGCCCCATCCTCTTTCCTGCTACATGGGTAATCTCATAATACACCTCCATTATTTGAGCTAGCCTGATGTCTCACAACCAAATACCCTAAATGCATCCACTGTGTTTCTGGATGGCTTCTGCTTTTCCAGCAACAATTAGCAATCACAAATACACCAGAGCCTTATGCTCTGTGGGGATGGAGAACGCAGAGATGGTGAGAAGCAGGGGGAGAAGGAAAGGTATGATGGGAAGAAACACAAATGATGAGTTTGGGGGGTTTGATTTGCACACTAATGGATGTTGCAGATTTGTGGGATTCTGTTATGTCATCTCATTAGCTGACTAATTTCCCAGCTGGTAAGCCCTTAAACATAGGTACAAGTTGCCTTAACTTTAGAGAGTTGCTGAGATTTTAAGTGGGGTTTTATTTAGAAGGGGGGTTCCTAGATTATAGTTCTGATAATTAATGATGCATAAAGGATCTTCCTCATTGCTTTCAACCCTGGAGGTTTTCTTAACTCTCCAGCTTATGTAAATCATGGATGACTTTATCAGTATATTCCCACGGTCATCACGTATGCTATTCTTCACAGATTTATTCTTCACAGGCCAGCAGTAAACTGACTAACAGTTCTACTTTCCTGTGCAATAAAATAAATATTTGTGGGCTGGAGAGATGATTCAGCAGTTAATAGCACTTGCTGCTCTTGCAGAAGACCAGAGTTTGGGTCTCACCACCGACATGGCCATTTACAATAGCCTGTAACTTTAACTCCAGGGGAACCAACATCCTCTTCTGGTTTGCATGAGCACCTGCACTCAGGTATATGCACTAACACACACACACACACACACACACACAGAGAGAGAGAGAGAGAGAGAGAGAGAGAGGGGGGGAGGGAGGGAGGGAGGGAGGGAGAGAGGTGGGGAGAGACAGAAACACAGTTAAGACTAAAATAAATCTTTAAAGAATCAAAAAGAAATAAGATAACCTATGAAGCATAATAATGACTATACTGATAAGATTTCCATAGTAGTGCAATAGTGGTACATTTGTCTTGGGGGCAACCAAAAGCTGCCTAACTGGACTTAAGGAAACTCAGCTACCTGCACCTAAGGCTCTGGGAAAATCATGGGAAAGAAGACAAAAAGATTGTAAGAGCCAGAAGACCAGGGCATCAGTGGTGAGATATTGTCTTCTACATATGACAGAGGAGCTATATCCATGAACTCTCAATAATGTGGTTATATAAACAAGACCCCCATAATGACACCACCAATTGGCATGCCAGTGTGGACAGAAACAATGCCACATGGTCCCATCCTCAGACAAGGAGCTGTAGGCAATGACTTCTGAGAAAGGGACAATCAGTCTTCTTCAGGGATGAGCTCCCACCTAAGCTGTCCAATCCTAAGTGGTCAGCCATGGACACACATATATATGAGCACAGCTTATATATATATGTATATTCACGTGACAATAATTTTTAAATGTCATTAATTTGGAGGGGGACATGGGAGGATTTGAAGGGGTGGCAGGAGTGATATGGATGCAATGTTTATGTATGCTCTCAAGAAGAGTAAAATTATTAAATGAAGTAATAAAACAAAATAGAAATGGCCACACTACATTATATACATGTACAAAATCATCAAAGAACTAAAAAATGAAAGTTTTAAAACCATTTTTCCTTTGGACTCATATGTAAACTCTGCAAATCTTTCTCTGCCTTCTTTGGTTTAGTTGTTGTCTTTCCTTCCTCCTTCCTTTCCTTTTATTGAGTAGGGTATGTTGGATAGGTGGGGAGCAAGAGAGTGGTCAACTGAATCCTTTTTACTGGTCAATCTTAATAATTCCCTCCACCATGGTGGAGGTCAACCCGTCAGATGATTGACATCACCTGAGATACATTCAGCACCAGCAAAAGGAACTGAGGGGAATCTGGAAAAAAAGCAAGGTCCTAAGACACTGCCCAGGAGTCCCAAGTCCATGATGGGGCAGTGATGGAACAAGAGTCCCAGGTTGCTGCAGGTTCTGAGTCAGCCAGTCTGCAAATAAAACTTGTGGCTGCTTCCCTTCGAGTTGGAGGTATGTGACATCCAGGACAATACCACCTACCATCCAGGATTCCTTCTGAATTGCCTAGAGAAATGGGGAAGTCACCAACTGTGAAGGGTATTCTTGGCTGTCAACTTGACTGCATCTGGAATTAACTAAAAACCCAAGCAGCTAGGCAGATCACTTGCCCTCATTCTCACTGGCAAATTCATATATCCTGCTGCTGAGGCATTCCTTCAGTGACATCAGAGCCTGCTCCTTTGGGATTCTGATTTATACTTATGACCACTTGAGACATCCAGCCTCATGGATTGAACTATTGGATTCTTGGGCTTTCCACCAGGGGATAGACATTGTTGGACTAGCCGGACCACAGCCTGTACATCACTCTAATGGATCCCTTTTATGTATCTAGACTCATTCTATCCATCCTGTTCCTCTAAAGAACCCTGGAAATATACCACCACACATTGTCATTGTGGATCTCAGGTCTGTGCAGTGGGAAACTTCACCTCTACCAGGAAGAAAAGAGGAAGCTGAACTCAGCCTATTATTAAAAATCCACTTCAGTGAAAAATGCCATTAATCCATTAAAGAACCCTAGAGTCCTAATCACCTCCTAAAAATCCTACCTGCCAACACAGTTGCACTGGGATTCAGTTTCCAACACATGAACTCTCAGTAGTGCATTCAAACCATAGCACACTATTAAACAACTGCTTCATAAAGACTGTACAATTATTTCTCTATACCAGCTAATTCCTCTGAAACGCTCCCTCTGTGTATTGTATTGTAACTTTAAATCTCTCGACTTTAATTCAGCTCGCATCCCACTTATGAAGACAAAGAACATTACTCCAAACTCAGCCTCTTTTAAATTCTTTCTTTCCATTCCGTGGGCTCTAGGAAGCTAGTACAGTCAGAGCTACCTTAGACATGGAGCAAGGAGCATCCCCACATCTCCATTCTTATTTCCACCTCCAATTCATCTAAATATTTTAAATTTCCAACATTTTAATATCAATTGAAATGAATGAGACTCAAATGATTCTATCATCAACATTTATGTTAACAAGTATGCAATCCAGTTTACATAAATAAGCATGCGTTCTTCAGATGGGAATACTAATAATTTGACTAAAGGGGATCCCTCAAATGAGACCTTTTAGAATAATAACTCTGAAACTGTGTGTCACATTCACACCTGTATGGAATTATCCAAGCCTATTAGGCACTTGTCACGTCACAGCGTTTCTGAAATTTTGGAGCCTAGAAAATTATAATCATCAGGGATACTTCTGATTATACACCATTAATATTTTTTAAACTTACATTTCTCAAGCCAGAGAATGCTTTGTTTTTCAAAAATCAACCATTAGTCTCAGAAGACTTTCAACAATGAATAAGATCTGTTTTAAAATGTGAATACTTAGACTGCTAATCTATGCATGGAATGTCATTACCAACAATAAATCAGGTCTATGGGATCTGTGCAATACACAAAATAAATAATTCAGTGCCCTCATATTCAGATTGCAAGGAAGTATAATACAGTCTTGGGGTTTAATTAAAACAAGCTCCCAAATGTGAATTATAATTCCTACATTTTTAAACAAGTCAGTGAGCATCAGCCAACAAACTAAGGGATTCAAGTTCAAGTTTGTGTCAACCCCTTTGAAAGGTGTCAAAAACTAACTCCAATAACATATTCCTCCTGAGCTAGAATGCCAATCTTCCCTTTCAATCTATGTAATTATATTTCTCCTGATCTGCACCAATCATACTGTCAAAAAAAACCACCTTAGGGCCTTTTCTGATGATTGTCTATGTGTTGAGGTGATTCTAGTTTGGGCATTTTGTTATTTTCCATATCCAAAATATTCAGCGAGGTTTATTATGTTGGAAGCATTTTTCCTTCCAGCGTTCTTGTTTTGCTTGTTTTTAATTCTGGTTGTAGATACTACCAGGGAATTTTACTGTTAAAAGCTCAGTCAGTGCTCTCATATTCTATTCCTAATGTGAGCTCTCGCCTTGGTGCTGTAGCTGGCTATTCCATAGTGAAAATGAGAAAAAGGTTTGCAAAGACAAGAGAGAATGTGTTTAAGTTTGTGTGTAAGGGAATATAATTCTACATACATTTGAATTTTGAACTAGTAGAACTAATCACTCCAAAATGTGTTAAAGGGCTTGTCACTCTTGGCATGACTAACACATCCAAATGGTTCCTGGGACATAAAAGTCCCCTGTTGATCCCACGCCATTGCCCATTTGATTGGCTCAGGAGTAGGCACCTCATTCCAGCTGGGCTAAGTGAAGGCTTTCTGGGATATCTCTGGACTGAAAATGAAAAATTAGGTCAGTCCTTTGTGCTAATGGAAGATAAGATGTGGGGAAAAAATACTAACATTTGTGGCTTTATTCAGCTCTCTGTCAGAAAACTAGAAAAGACCATGCTGACACACAGAACACCCAAAGATAAGACGGGTTCTATCCAGAGGCATCAAAGGCCCTGGTCACAGCTACTGAGAACCAGCGGCTTCCAGAAGTTTGAACATTCGATTTTCCATGGATTTTAAGAGACTAAATTGGAGTTTTATTATGGTCAGTAACAACTCAGGGAGTCTTCTCAGATATTTAAGATTATTGTCCTAAAGAAGAAGGGGCTGAGGAAATGGCTCAGGTGGTGAGAACGTTTGTTCTGCAAGCGTGAGGTCATGAGTTCAGATCCCCCAGACCCACAGAAAAGCCAGGCATGCCTGCACTTATTTGTAATCCTGGCCTTGAGGGAAAGATATAGAGGGCCCCAGAGAGTCCATTAGCCAGCTGACTTAACAACACTGAGCTTCAGGTCCAGTGAGAGACCCTGTACAAAGATAATAAGGTGGAAGCCATGAAAAGCAATGGAAGAAGGTACCCTGTTCTTGGCCTCTGCAAGTACAATCTCAGATAAACACACCTGCACTCTCATGTGCATCCAACACACACACACACACACACACACACACACACACACACACACTTGCAATAATATACTTGCAATATAATATATTATATATAATATTAATAATATTATAATAATATTGTAATATAATAATAATATATATAATAATATATCCCCTACCTGCAGTGGGATACACACATTCCCATCCTTGAACAAAAGAGTGAGTTTTTCTGCCCATGGCCATCATCAAATTTAGATGCTGTCTATTCATATTCCTAATATAACTGGCTATGAAGAATAAGACCTGAACTGGTTTGGGGTCTATGTACAGTAAGGCAAAACTGTGTCTACTAGTAACCTTTAAGGAAAATTCTCTATTTAGCATCTTATGTCTATGCATAATAAGACATGCATGTAACTAAAATCAGAAGCATTGTGGGGAGAGACACTCACAGCAATTTCTATTCGGCCATCTTAAATAGGAATCCTAGAGTTGGCTTTAAGTGTCCTGACTTTACACACACACAAAAGTAAGAGAAAGGGGTCATAGTGGCGTTGAATATGATTTTGTACAATGTACATGTAGCATCATCATGACAGAATTCATTCCATGGTCCACCTTAAACATACCCAAATTTTATCTACCAGTCATCCCACAGGGAAGCTGGGAGCAAACCAAGAACCAGACCTTCTAAAAACCAAAACACTGTTCTTGTCAAGTAATGACCTAAGAGGACTGTGACTTAAAACCAAATCAGGATACTTACAAGAGAGAAGCTCCAGGACCTATGTGGTAATGTTGTTCAGGGGTATCCAAACCATCCCAAACTCTCTGCCATGAGAGCAATTTCCACCTGCTTGTTCTGGCTCAAAATCTAATATGGTTTTATACCAGGAAGGCTTCTCTGATCTTAGTGAAAAGTAATACAACGCACCATAAATTGGATCCTAGACCTTCAGGCAGTATAATTCTACATAAATGTTAGTGTATTAGTCACTTCACTTGTTGCTATGGCAAAATGCCTGACG
>CABHPP010116628.1:0-18197 GCA_902168425.1 Peromyscus attwateri | reverse complement strand
TACAATTTCTTCATCTGTATTTTACAGTTTTCACTATGGAGATTGTGGTGGTTTAAATGAAAATGGCCTCTGTAGGCTCACAGGGAGTGGCAATGTTAGGAGGTGTGGCCTTGTTGGAGAAGTGTGTTCTTGTTGGAGGAAGTGCATCACTGGGGGTGGGCTTTGAGGTTTCAGAAGCTCAACCTAGGCCCAGTGACTCACTCTTCCTTCCTGCTGCCTGAAGATCCAGATGTAGAACTCTCAGCTCCTTCTCCAGCACCAAGTCTACCTACACGCCACCGTGCTTCCTGCCATGGTGATAATGGACTAAACCTTTGAACTGTAAACCAGCCCCCAATTAAATGTTTTCCTTTATAAGAATTGTGGTGGTCATAATGTCTCTTCACAGCAATAGAAACCCTAACAAGACAGAGATCTTGAAAGTTTTATCAAGAGCAATTAGAAAAGAAAAAAATAAATAAAGAGCATCCAAGTTTTAGCCCTGTTTCCAGATAGCATCATTTTAAACACAGAAAAAAAAATCTCAGTATTCCATCATGAAACTGTTAGAAGTAATAAACAAGTTTAGCAAATTTGGAGGTTACAAAAACAGTACATCGAAAAAAACTAGCATTTTATTTTTAAATGACCCTAGCTGTTCTGCATAAATTTAAAGCCCGTATATTCCATAAAGAGTAGATCTAACTACTAAGCCCAGAAATTACACTCTCATGACTAGAGGAACTTAAAAGATAAAAATAATAATAATAACCTTCAGATAGTTGTGACTCCACAGTCATGTAATTGGACATTGGAAGATGATTAAGTAATCAGAATGTGAAAAATAACTTGAGCAGGTACAAATCTGAGAGTTGGGACTTTTAGATTATTACTGTTTTCAAAATAAACTGTATTTGGGGGACTGTGCCAGAATGCTTGGATGTCCCACTTGGGTTGTTAAATACTGTGTGAGAGGCCACTAACTTAGACGAAGCTCTTGTGCCAAGCCTAATGTGCCAAACCCTTATAGAATAGCTGAGTTTTAGTTAATGGCAGGGAGCCAGTTGAGCTGAGGCCGACTAACCTGGATTTACACCACATGTCTGTTCCTTTAAAGTATTGTCAGATCATATAATTGGTGTCTCCTTTTAAGCCTCTATTGGTTCTGAGGCCTATGATTTGATGTGTTAGTTACACGATCAAGCCAACTTATAACAGGAAGAATTCTTGAGAGGCTGTAGCTTCCAAAGGATGAGAATTTATCATCACCTCACCATAGTGGAGAGCATTATGGCAGCAAGCAGGCAGGCATGTTGCCAGAGCAGTAGCTGAGAGTGTACTGGGGATGGTGAGAGGCTTTGGCATAGGCTCACCCTATGGCACACCTCCACCAACCTTCTACTGTTTCCCAGACAGTTCCACCAACTGGAAACAGAAGATTCAAACATGTGAGCCTGTAGGGGCCACCCATATATTCAATCAAATTACCACTCAGAATTCACTTTCTGTTTTTTTGTTTTGTTGATGATGAAGATGATGATGATGAAGATGATGATGATGGCGACAACGACGCTGTTTTGCATTGGGTTGTAATTTCTCAGGTAAATTATGCTGATTCTTTTCTTTTGACAAGGTTTATAGGTAGCATAATGGCCAAGGGTAGAGGTGGAAGATGAGGAAACCCCTGGCTGGTTTTAGGCATCTAGAAGAAGCCTAGAGGAAGAGAAGTATATATCTGGTGTGACGTTGGAACCTTGATATGGAAAACAAAGCAACTCAAGTGTAAGCAAACACTCCTTGGACCACATCAGCAAAGCTGAGTTCTCTTAAGTTAAAACTCAGATTTGAGGCCAAAGGAGAACCAAGAGGAGGATGGGCTGGACGTAAGGTGCAGTGGCACATATGTATGACCCACTCTATCACATTAAAAAACCATTCGCTTTTATAAATTATTGTGTCAGAATATGTTCCCTTAAGTACTTCTCACTTAGAACTATTTACTGAAGATTTAGAAGGGAAGTAACAGTATATGTGAGATTTATTAAGTAATTTAGAACAGAACAGTAGAGGTCAGAGACTGGCCATGTGAGGCTCATTAGCAAGAATAAGAAGATTCATATGTCCTTGGCTTTTGTATATGTTTGAAATATTTACTGAGAAATAAAACTGAGGTATGCTTCACTTACACTTACTAATTTCTTGAAGCTAGTAACAGAAGGAAAGAGTAAAAAAGCTAAGGCCAGTCTGCAAGGATACAAAACCCTTCTACAGAGCTATAGTAATAAAAACCACATGGTATTGGCATAAAAACAGACACGCTGACCAATGTAATCAAATTGAAGACCCAGACATAAATCCATACACTTACATACACCTGATTTTTGATAAGGAAACCAGAAATACACACTGGAAAAAAAGAAAGCATCAACAAATGTTGCTGGTCAAACT
This sequence comes from Peromyscus attwateri, assembly GCA_902168425.1. Classification (NCBI taxonomy): domain Eukaryota; kingdom Metazoa; phylum Chordata; class Mammalia; order Rodentia; family Cricetidae; genus Peromyscus; species Peromyscus attwateri. The sequence goes on along the minus strand of CABHPP010116628.1, from coordinate 15,770 downwards.
GGATGTCCACATGTAGAAGAACACAAATAGATCCATATCTATCACCCTGCACAGAACTCAAGTCCAAGTGGATCAAAGACCTCAATGTAAAACCAGACACACTGAACCTGGCAGAAGAGAAAGTGAAAAATAGCCTTGAACACATTGGCACAGGACACAACTCTCTGAAGATAACACAGATAATGAAGACACTAAGAGCAATAATTAACAAATTGGACCTCATGAAACTGAAAAGCTTCTGTAAGGCAAAAGACACCATCAATAGGACAAAGCAGCAGACTACAGGATGGGAAAAGATTTTTAACAATTCCATATCTAATACAGGACTAACATCTAAAATATATGAGGGACTCAAGAAATTAAATATCAAAAAAGACAAGTAATTCAATTTAAAAATGGGGTATAGATCTAAACAGAGAATTCTCAACAGAGGAGTCTCAAATGGCTAAGAAACACTTAAATGTTCAACATCCTTAACCATCAGGGAAATACAAGTCAAAAACTACTTTGTAATTCCATCATATACCTATCAGAATCACTAAGATCAATAACACAAGTGACAGCTCATATTGGAGAGGATGTGAAGCAAGGGGACCACTCCTCCATTGCTGGTGGAAGTGCAAATTTGTACAGCCACTATGGAAACCAATAGGGCAATTCTTCAGAAAATTGAGAATCTGTCTACCTCTATAGCTAACCAAAAGATGCTCTATCCTACCACAAGGACACTTGTTCAACTATGGTCATTGTGACTTTATTCATAATAGTCAGAAATTGGAATCAATCTAAATGTCCCTCAACTAAAAAATGAATAAAGAAAATGTGGTACATTTACACAAGGGAGTATTACTCATTGGTTAAAAAAAAAATAAAAAGTAAAAGAAAAAAATCATGAGATTTGGAGGTAAATGGAACTAGAAAAAGTCATCTGAGTGAGGTAACCCAGACCCAGGGAGACAAATAAGGTATGTATTCACTTATAAGTGGGATATTAGCTATTAAGTAAATGATAACCAAACTACAATCCATAGACCCAGAGAGACTGGGTAAAGAGGAGGGATCTGGGGGGGGGATGCATGGATCTCTCTGGGAAGGGGAAATGGAATAGATGTTGCATGTTGACTGGAGACCAGTGGGGATGGGAGCAGGAGAGATCAGGTTTCAGGGGAGAGTGTAGGGTGAGACAGCTGGAAGTGGGGGATACTTGGGCAGCTACATGGAAACCTAGTGCAGTGGAAACTTCCTAGAATCTGTAAGGGTGACCCTAGTGAGGACTCCTAGTACCGAAGGATACTGAGTGTGAACTGGCCACCCCTTATAGCCAGGCAAGGTTCCCAGTGGCAGGACTGGGTTGCATTCAGTTGAGTTGTTGGCCAGTGATGTCCCATGGAGATCCCTAAACGACCCAGGCTGATGCTAGGGCAGAGGGTCACTCTCCAAAACCTGACAGTGGGGCCTTGTTGCTGAAGACAACGTTTATACAGTCCGTTGCACTTAGAGAGGTTGTAGCTGGTGCCTGCATGGAGTCTTTGCCCCTGTATTCCAATCTCTTTGGCACAAGTAGGCACTCTGCAGGCTACAGAAAGAGAAACCTGGACAACAACCCAGCCATGAAACCCTTGACCCATAATCCGTCCTGACTGCAAGATGTGCCGGGGAAATGGTGGTGCAGAATTTGTAGGAGTGGTCAACTGAAGAATGGATTAAAAAAATGTGGTACATATACACAATGGAGTACTACTCAGCAGAGAAAAACAATGAAAGCATGAAATTTGCAGGCAAATGGATGGAACTAGAAAATATCATCCTGAGTGAGGTAACCCAATCCCAGAAAGACAATCATGGTATGTACTCACTCATAAGTGGATTCTATATATAAAATAAAGAACAATCAGACTAATTAAAAAAAATGGATGGACTAATAGGTAAACTGTGGGACTCACTGTCACACCGCAGCTTCCAGAATGTGTTTCTTCGCATTTTTTTGTTTGTTTGTTTGTTTGGTTTTTGTTTTTTCTTTTAAATTTTGTTTTGTTTTGGGGGGAGGGGGGATGGTCACATTGGGACAGGGAGATAAGTGGGATTGGAATGTATGATGTGAAATCCACAAAGAATCAATAAAATTAAAAAAAAAGTACAACAACAACAAAAAAAAAAGATTTTGTAGGAGTGGCCAACTAATGTTTGGTTTAACTTGAGGCCCATACCACGGAGAAGGAGCCCATGCTCTACACTGCCTAGATGGTCAGGAACAGGGGCCTGGACCACTCAGAGACCTAGGGTAAAACCAAACATGACTAGCCAAATTAATAATAATAATAATAATAATAATAATAATCAGTGAAATGATTCCTAGTGATATTCTGCTATACTCATAGATTTGTGCCTTGTCCAGTCATCATCAGAGAAACTTCCTCTGGCAACCGAATAGAAAATGGATGCAGAGAGACCCACAGCCAGACATTATGCAGAAAGAGAGTCTAAACTGGAGATCTCCATTGGGTCCCTCCCCCTCAGAGATCAGGGAGCCCTTCAAGAGAGGGGGACAAAAAAATTGTAGGAGTCTGAGGGGATGGAGGATACCAGAAGAACACGGCCCAGCAAGTCTACTAAGCAGGGCTCACATGGGCTCACAGAGACTGAAACAGCAAGCACAGGGCCTGCGTGGCTCTGCACCAGGTCCTCTGTGTATATGTTGTGGCTGTTAACTTAATGTTTTTGTGGGACTCCTAACAGTGGGAGGGGGTGGGTGTATCTCTGATTCTTTTGCCTGCTTTTGGGACTCTTTTCTTCCTATTTGGTTGCCTTGTCCAGCCTCAAATGCCTTGTCCAGCCTCAATATGAGGGCCTTAGCCTTGTCTTATTGTATCTTGTTTTGTCCTGTTTGGCTGTTGCCTCTTAAGAGGCCTGCTCTTTCTGAATTGAAAGTGGAGAAGTGGATCTTGGGGAGAGGGGAAGTGGGACAGGGAGCTAGAAGGAGTGAAGAGAGGGGAAACTATAGTTGGGATGTATTGTATGAGAGAAGAATCTATTTTCAATAATAATAAATAAACAAATAAGTAAAATTTTAGATAAATAAAGGGGGGGAAAACCTACAGTAAACCCACCAAAGTCCTAAAAGCCAGAGCCAGGGAAGACAAGGCAAATTTATAGAAACAAAGAGGGTGCCTAAGCTAGTGAGTTCTACATGAAAAAGTGAATCCTATGGAGAATGCCTAAGGATTAATCACCATGTCACAGAGAATTTGGTAAACCAGGACATAATTTAGGGATAGCGCAAAGGCAAGTAAGACCAAACACATAAACAACAGGTATTTATGTAGAGGGGCTTTTCTTTCCTCACCATGTCCAAGGTTGCAGGCCTCGTCATCTCTGCTTCCTTGTGTTGACTGCTTTCCCTAGCCCTCATCAGCTCCTCAGTGTGGTCCAGTGCCTACATTTCCAGACAGCAGGGATAAAGGGAGAGATCCAAGAGTGAGCACATGGAAGGCCCAGCATCACTCAGGAAGAACATTAGAAGCTACCACACTGAGGGAGTCACACCTCACACTCAGTACATCCTTTAGTTCCAAAACAGAAACTACCACCTATGAGAAAAAAAAAGGAGGAAAACAGGGTCCCACCACACTAAGAGATATTTATGACTTTCTCCCTTGTATAAAGGGGTGTCATGTGCAAATATAACTTGTGCAATACTCCCAAATATGTCCATTCATCTCTGGAAGACATATAATACCTAATTCAGTATAAGTGCTATGATTATAATTGTCTTGCTGGTTTTGTTTTTAGTTTGTTTTGTTTCATTTTTATGAAATGATAATACTGTATAGCTTTGGGATTGCCTGGAGCTCACTATGTAGACTAGACTGGACTTGAACGTGCACAGATCCACCTCCTTCTGCCTCCCCAATGCTGAGATTAAATGTGTGGTGCCACCACACCCAGCTGCTGTACTGTTTTTAGGATGATGGCAAAGATAAAAAGTCTGTACACATTCTATACGGACCCACTTTTTAAAAATATATATTTTTTGAACTAAGATTGGTTGAATCTACATATGTGAAGACTCCAGATTTGGAGGGCTAACTGTTGTATTAAAAGTGAGTCTTGCTCCTTTCCGCTCCTTCCTCCCGTCAGGCCCCCTCTCTCCCTTCCCCCTCCCTCTCTCTCTTTTTCTCTCTATCTCCCCCCCAATAAAGCTCTAAAAAGGTAACCATGACTATGATTCTTTTAATCAGCATGCTCCTCCCCCAGCATGGCCGTTGCGGGCGGCGACCAGCCACGAGGAGCAGTGCCATGGCATAACCAACATTGGTGCCATGACTCGGATACACCACCGAGCACCAAGGACCTGCTGACTGCTGCCGCTTGCCACCTCTTCCCCCATCCAGTGAGACCGCAAGCGTACACGCGTCCTTTGCCACCTCCACTGGACCCCCACACCGCTACCACCATGATTCTTCACCACAGTAAGTCCGCTGTTCTCGCAGCTATAGTCCGAGCTATATTCTTTGCGATGGACACCCCGGGGGGGTTGTCCTCGGGCTGTACTGGCAACGGCACATTTTCATTTCTGATGAGAAAGTAAATGCTGTCTTGGTCTACCGGGTGGACCAACTGCAGTGCAGCTGCAGCCCTTCGCATCCCTTGACAAAGAAGATGGCGAACTTGAGCTGATTCACGGATCTCTCTCCACTCTTTGGGGATGCCCAAGATTGTAGTCTGATCCCGGTTTGTTATTTTAGTTTTTTATTTTTTCTCTCAGCTACAGTCATGGGACAAAGGGGCGGATACATTGGCAGATAGGGGTGGGCACCGGTAAACCTGGCCGCATAACAGCGTCTCGGGAACTTCTGCCAGTGAACGGGCAAATAAGAGTTACTTTATCTCCAAGCTTTCTGCTAAAGTTCTAAACCCTTCTCCTTCCCCCACTTCTGCGTCTCCACGTACAACTTTTCCTGTCTGACTTCCGTCGGCAGTGGGCGGGGTCAAATGGGTGGGCTTAGACGGCTTCTACGACTTGCCCTAACTCACCTTAACTCCACCCACTCATTCTCAAACTGCCTTGAGAAGCACAGACGGGTCTGGAAGTGGCTAAGATCCATACAAATAAGTTTACAGTAGTCAGGATGGCTCTTAAGCCAAAAATCAGCTTATATCCTCAAACAAGTCTTCCGAAAGTATCAGTTTATAATCTGCCTACTGACAGATCTTCCAAAAGCTGTCCTTAAGCCACCATTCATCAGGAAAAAAAAAATTCAGGACATAGAGTAAAATCCGTCTCTTGTTCCCAGACCTCCCCGACTAAAACTTAAGCATCTGGAGAGCAAGGCTCCTGACCCCACAGGCAAAAGAGTCATCTGTGGCATTTAAGGTGTGCCAGGGAAGAGATAAAAGCCCAAAAACAAAATTGCCAAGTGCTGGCACTCGCTGACTCCCAGAAGCTGTTGGGTCCCTGCTTTAAGTGAGGAAAAGGCCACGGACTAGTGAATGCCCTGCCAGGCCATCAACAGCCTTGTTAAAAGTGCCACCTAGAAAGACAAAGAGTCAGCTGACTGCCCCCAGGCACCAAGATGCATGGGTACATCAAGCTAAGACTGCCAGCAGACCTAGGCTTGGCTACAAACATGGCAGGGAACCCAGAAAGCAGCAGGGAAGCGATCCATTTCTTTCCTTCTAAACACCAGAGCCATTGACTCAGTCCTGGGAGTTTTGGGATGCTACCTCTCCTTTATTGTCGGGTACAGAGGACAGCCTTACCACCTCACCACATTTAATTGCACTTTCAGAGTTACTTAATGAAAAAAGATTTCCACCTAAAATAAGAGCTCATTGCTTCACTCCAGATCCACTGCCTGTGTTTCTCACGTGCATACAGACAGGGCCCTGATCTTTGCCTTGTCCCTAATTCCAAAAAAATAAATAAATTCTCATGCACCACAAGCTTTTCTCTTCCCAGTTCCCTGTTCTAACTCACTGTTCAGCTAATGGTACAGGATCACCACAGAACTGGAGTCCAGAGATGATCAAATAAGAAACTGTAACAGCTAAAAGGTATTTACACCCCCAGACCCAAAAGCGTCTGGGTGCTACAAAAGACTTTAAAGTAAACATCTATTACTATGAGATGTTTTTAACAATTGATCACCTGTCTCCTAGATGCTGAACTGATAAAGGAAACAGGTGCTTTAAAATAATCTGTCTCTGATAAAGCTTAACATGTTTCAAAATCCATAGGGACAGGCTGGATCTACCTCAGATAAATGTCAATGTAAAATAATAATGATTCTTTTATCTCTCTAAGTTTGTGTGTGTGTGTGTGTGTGTCACCAGCATCTTGTCAAACAAAAGTTCCCAGCCACAGCCAAGAGGGATACATGTCTCCAGAGCAAACGGATGACAGACAGTATCCCACAACGCCTGTCTACCTCCGAAAACTCCCCTTCTCCATTCCCCCCAGAGCCAACCAACGTCCAAAAGTCAGCTGGAAGTAGTTTTGTGAGGAACGACGCCCCTAGTCCCATCTACCTGCTTTTTTTATAATAAGGGAAAGTCTGGGATGTAACGTCCTTAATTACGTCATCAGCCTTCGATGGCATCCCAGCCTAAAAAGCAGGTGGGCGCTCTGTTCCCTCTCCTTTCCGCTCCTTCCTCCCGTCGGGCTCCCTCTCTCCCTCCCCCCACCTGTCTCTCTCTCTGTCTCTCTCTCTGTCTCTCTCTCTCTCTTTCCCTCTCTCTCCCCCCCCAATAAAGCTCTAAAAAGGTAAAAAAAAAAAAAAGTGAGTCTTTTATTATTATTAATTCCCTTTACTGATTTGGGAATTTCCATATAGAGAAGTTAGATAATTCATCCAAGACCACAAAGCTGAAAGCAGCAGAAACTGGGTTTGCGACCCCCAGATCTGCTTTGCTTAGAACAAGGAAGTGTGTGGAGAATGCAGAAGTCAAGCAAGATGGAAGCGAGAGCACAGATTCTAACAGATCTGCCAAATCTTTGCCGAGGGTAAGGAAATCAACAGCCATAAGGCTGGCGTCACTGTGCTGCTAGGGGTGGGTGACTGACTGGACATGAACTACAGCAAGGGAGTGTAGAATAAGGATGATTTTGGTGGCTGTCGCACTGGTTCCTTGGCTTGAATTAGGTGAGAAGTTAAAAGTCGAGTGTGAAATCTTTTGCTAACCAGTGGACAATCGCAAACAGAGTGTGTGATCCACACTCTGGACCACCATGATTCAGCCACATGGGAGAGAGGAATTGGGCCAATCAACAGTCACAGGCATCCTCCACTCTCCACCTTTACTCCCCACCCCCCACACACACAGTATATGAGAAGGGGGGAAAAATCACTCAAGTGGGAGAAATGAAAGCTTGGAACTTAAACATCCAAAAGAAAGACATTTATTTGGGAAGGAGGAGTCCAGGAGAGTAGCTGCCTCTACCAGGGTGGAGAGAACAGCTCACAACTGACAAGGCAGGGCAGTTTATACAGGATGTCCTGGGGGCAGAGTCAACCTGTGATTGGTTAGGTTTTTTTTTTTTCTGCCCAGGGATTGGCCAGTTTTGTGGGCTAGGGACAGAGAAGGCTCTGATTTCAGGGCCAAACTGTGTTTCTTTCACTGGCTTTTCTTGGCTTTTTGACACTACCTCTAAGACCAGGGCACATTTCTTTCACTGACTCTGATTCTAGCTAGGACCAAGAGTGTTATTTTGGCACCAGTTTCAGAGTCAGGGCGTATTTCCTTGGTTCTGGGTTTGGGGATAAAGTGTTCATTTCTCTGGCTCAGGTCCCAAACTCAAGCTGTGTTTCTTTCCCTGGTCCTGGGCCCTAGGGCCAAGATTCTACTTTCCTGCTCTGTGATTGGTTAGTTTCACAAGTCAGTTGGCCAGGGGCAGAGATGGCTCTGACTTGGGCCAAACTGTGTTTCACTGGTCTTATCTGAGCCATCTTTCCCTAGTTCTGGGCTCCAGGGTCAGGGTGGGTTTCTTTAGCCAGCCCCTTTTCCCTTACACCTTTGTCTCTCAAGGACTCTCATGCAGCTGGAAGGAGGCATCAGATGGGAAACAGTATCCCCCAGTTTTTCTCACTGTGAAATTCTATACAATGTGAAAACATCTTCCACTGCTTCTGTTTGCTTTGTTGGGTTTTGTTTGTTGTTTTGTTTTTCTCCCTAGCAACTATCATTATCAGAAATTCTATATAAATGAGCATGAAATAATAAAATAGCGTCTTGGTTGGATTTTTATTGTTGAGATAAAACACCATGACAAAAAAGCAACTCGGGGAAGAAAGGGTTTATTTCCTTAACACTTCCATCACAGCTCATCATCAAAAGAAGTCAGGCAGGAAGTCAAACAGGGAAGAACTTGGAATAGGAGAGACCATGGAGAAGTGCTGCTTACTGGCTGGCTTCTTACGGCTTGCTCAGCATGCTTTCTTATAGAACCCAAGACCATCAGCCTATGTGTGGCCCCATCCACAATGGGCTGGATGCTATCTCATCAATCACTATTTTTTAAAATGTCCTACAGGCTTATCTATAGCCTGGTCTTCTGGAAGCAGCTCAGCTGAGGCTCCCTCCTCTCAAATAACTCCAATTTGTAACTCCACAGCCTAGGAATTGCTGAGTTACCCAAAGGAAGGTGTTCAAATGGGGCACTGTTGTTCGAATGTTAAATAGTCTTATAATTAAAAAAAAAAAAAAAAAAACAAAGCCAGATATCAGGGTGAAGGCTGAAAGATCAGAGAAGCAGAGCAAGCCACACTCATCATCTATTACCTCACCAATTCCACAAATCCTCAGACTGAAAGCTTCTGAGTCCTCACTCAAAAGGGTCTCTCTCAGCTGAACTGCTTTAGTTCCTGCTTCCTCACGCCTTATATACCTTTCTCTGCCCTGCCGTTACTCCTGGGATTAAAGCCATGTGTGCTTCCCAGTACTGGGATTAAAGGTGTGTGCTCCACTGCCTGGCTCTGTTTCCAGTGTGGCCTTGAACTCACAGAGATGCAGAGGATCTCTGCCTCCTGAGTGATGGGGTTAAGGGTGTGTGCCACCACTGTCTGGCCTCTATGTCTAATCTAGTGGCTGTCTCTGTCCTCTGATCCTCAGGCAAGTTTATTAGGGTAGACAATGTATCAACACCACAGGGCGCTACTGTTACCTTCCCCTGGCTATTCAGAACAAAGGGAAGGGCTTGAAGGGTCCACAAAAGAGATGCAGAGAGAATTCTTTGCATTTCCCTTTCCCATGTCAATTTGCAAATGCCAGATGGAGGAGATGTGGGAGCTGTCCAGGACACAGGCCAGTTGGGTGACTCTCCCAGGATCTTCCACCAAGTTATGGCCGGGTTCCACCTGCTGACTGGCTCCTTGCAAACACCTGAAGTCCACTCTTTCCTTTTCCCCACATCAACTTCCGGGCAGACCAGGGAGACGTTAGAGCTGTCCAAGACACCAGCCAAGGGGGTGAATCTTCGGGGATCTTCCAAGTTATGACCAGTCTCCCCACAGCAGACATCACTTAAACCATTAGAGGGTACCAAGGAGGAGTCATCAGTCTTAGTTTCCAGAGCTGTATCCTCTGAGCAAAACCCCAGGGGTCCAGTGATCTGCCCCATGTGTTGCTTCAGGAGGGGGCCATGCTGCTTGATAAGAGTGATGAGTTCTCGAATCATCCATTCATACACGATCGGTCTCTTATTTTCTTCTCTACACAAGGGACAGCTCAGTATCAAATCTTCTGCTCCTTGTGCCATCCAATTCTTAGTGCAGTCAAAGCAGAAAACATGGGCACAGGAGAGATAGACAGGATTAAAGTAAAAGTCCAGACAAACTGGACAGACTGCGTCCACTTCCAAACTTCTGTCCGGAGTCCACATTTCAGGCAAAACGGCCATTTCTTCAGTTTCTGGAAGCAACCGGTAGTCTTCAGTACATGATCTGTCCTGTGACACATAGGATGTATCTAAATTGAATACGAATATTGAAAACTGTAAATACTTGTTTACATGGTTCTAGGTATTACTAAGTCGCCGAAGAATCATAGTTAAGTTTATCATCTGTAACATTATTTAAAGAGCTATCTATGTATGCTTGCACACCAGAAGAGGGCACCAGATCTCATTATAGATGGTTGTGAGCCACCATGTGGTTGCTGGGAATTGAACTCAGGACCTCTGGGGAAGCAGCCAGTGCTCTTAACCTCTGAGCCATCTCTCCAGCCCCACTCCCAGATCTTTAATGGATCTAGATCTGAGAGTAAGTTTTTCCACCCTCCATTCTGGTCAGTATTTCTCCCTCAGATACTTACAGTTTTGTTTTGTATTTAATCCTTATTTAAATCCATTCATAAAACCAAACTCAATCCCAGTCTACTTGACACAGAAAAGTGACTAAGAAATCTTCACAATTGCAGAGACAATGACCACATGTGAACAGACCAGCAAAATCCACCACAAGGTGAGTGAGATGCCACAAGACCTCAACTATCTCAGAGTGTAGTTGATATTTTTACCAAAGAAAGAAAAATTACTGGCATTTATAAAGGGTTTGTTTTCCAGGGTTATGTACCATCTCAAATGATCAGAAATGCCGGGCAGTGGTGGCGCATGCCTTTAATCCCAGCACTCGGGAGGCAAAGCCAGGCGGATCTCTGGGAGTTCGAGGCCAGCCTGGTCTACAGAGCAAGATCTGGGACAGGCACCAAAACAGATTTCTACACAGAGAAACCCTAGGGAAATAATTCAGTAATAATTATACAACATCCAGAGGTCCTGAATTCAATTCCCAGCAACTACGTGGTGGCTCACAACCATCTGTAATGAAATCTGGTGCCCTCTTCTGGCCTGCAGGTATACATGCAAGCAGAGCACTGTATACATATTAAATCAATCTTTGAAAAAGAAAAGTTCCCTGAAGTTATCTTGTGAAACACTTCAGTAGTGATGTTAGAGTCAGAGTTCTCAGACAGTGTATGACCTCCTCTTTCCCCATCTGAAAACTAAAAATAAAGACACAAAGTTGTAGCCAGAGAGAAAAGGAATTGTGAAGTCAGCCTCCCAGAAGGGTCGGTTTACCTAGTTTTTGGTAGTTTCCTGCAGAGGACTTCGGATCTGACTTCTCCATTGACGAGCTCAAGCTCTTGGCTAAAGTAAGTTTAAGTACTGCACTAAGGCCTGGGCTTTTTATAGGGCCTGAGACAGTCTCCATCCACAATGCGTCATAAGCTCCACCCACAATGTGAGTCAAAGGCTCCCTCTATTGGTTGTGCTGCTTAAATCTATTCAAAGCCAGTTGGTGTTGATGGTGGTGACAGTAGTGGCAGCACACACCTTTGATCCCAGCACTCAGGAAATAGAGGCCAGTGGATCTCTGTGAGTTCAAGATCAGCCTAGTCTGCAGAGGGAGTTCCAGGACAGCTAGGGCCACACAGAGAAAACTTGTCTTGGAAAATCAAAATAAATAAATAAACAAATCATTTTTTTAAAAATCTAATCAGGGTCGGGCCGTGGTGGCACACGCCTTTAATCCCAGCACTCGGGAGGCAGAGGCAGGTGGATCTCTGTGAGTTCGAGGCCGGCCTGGTCTCCAAAGCGAGTTCCAGGAAAGGCGCAAAGCTACACAGAGAAACCCTGTCTCGAAAAACCGGAGGAAAAAAAAATCTAATCAGATGAACCTTGATTCTAATCTCCCATGCACGTTGATTTGTAACTGTCAAAGAATTATACTTCTGTACAATTAGATGCCTTTAAAGACCACTTAAACGATTATATAATATTTTATAATATTTCTTGAGTTAAAATAGCAAGGCTGCTGCCATCCAACTGATATTTTTCTACTTTCAGAACTCAACTTTTAGAAACAAAATCTACTAGAGATCAAATTTAACCTTGGCTGATGTAATCACTTATGTAAATATATCTAATACAATAAAAATAGACAGCTTCTAAAACAATTTCTATGTCCCTTAATTTCAACAATTCTACTTTGGAGATGAGTCACTAGATAGGATAAGGAAAACACCCACCAAAGTAACACGTGCACCTGCTGTAATTATTCATAAGATCGCCTTTACTGTCAAAAATGTCCTTGCTTAAGCAATAAATTATGTGGTATCTATATTGAGCAATAAAAATAAACGTTATTTCTTAGCATTCCTGTTCCTTCAAATGTGTGTTTTAATACATGCACCCATTGTTAAATGACTCTGTTGTGCCAATTAAGATATGCATCATTTTACATAGTTACCAGCTTGGGGATGAGGACAAGTCTACTCTCTTGGACATTTTCATATACTATACACTGTAATTCATTATAGTCACTATGAATACAACAGCTTTTAAGAATTATTCCTCCCATTTATCTGATAGCCCACACCCCTGCCTGATAATAATACCCCTGTCTACTTGTACGTATTGAGGTTTTTTTAACATTCCTTACATGAGTAAGAACATGCAGTGATTGCTTTGGGGAGACCTAGCTAAGCACAAATAATGTCCTCTATTTCATGCATATAGTTGCAAACAGTAGGACTTTTCTCTTTCTAAGAATGTCTAGTATTCCATTGTGAATATTAACACTTTTTCTTTATTGACTCATTCCTTGATGGACTCTTTATCTTAGTTGTCATGAATAATGCCAAATGAATACAGGAAATCTGTATATTTCTGTATTGTATTTATTTCTTTTGGGAGGGAGTATATACTCAAAGTAGAATTGCTGGATCAAAAGGCAGTTATATCTAATTTTTTACTGGTTTCCATTTACGTGGAGATGTATCCATTTACATTTGTTGTGTAACAAAACTTTTCCTGAGGAGGTATAACACTTATATGTTCTCATCCCAGATAGGAAACCCACGACAGACCAAAGTGTAGTACAGACACCACCAAAGTCTACTTTGGGGAACTAATGAGTTTTATTGGGGTTATTTACAGTGAATGGTTACTTATAGGAGCAGAAATGACTCAAAGACAGCTGCATCACCAAAGGCCACACAGGTACTCTCAAAGCTGGAGCACACTGCACAGCCTGAAGGCAACTTAGCAGGCTGGAGGTTGTCCTTTCCAGGTGCTTCTGTTGAGCTAACCCTGTTAGCTCAGCTGATTTCTGCCTCTTCTAGGCAGTTGGTCAGCTCTTCTTGTAGCTTTGCTCCTCGGAGAGTCTTCCTCACAGCTCAGTTTCCTGGTCTGAGGTGGAACTCTCAACTTTGATAGCTTACTGTGGCCCAGAGAGGACCTAGTGAATCTGATTAGTTTCAGAGACTCCCTGGAACTATTTTGAGTTTACCTTCCTATTTCCAGGTATGAGACAATTGTCTTCACGTGCATATATCAACAAGAACACCAAAAAGGGTTTGTAGCCATGTGGTGGCACACGCCTTTATCTCAGCACTTGGGAGGCAGAGGCAGATGGATCTCTGTGAGTTCAAGACCAACCTGGCCTACAAAGTGAATTCCAGGACAGTCAGGGCTATTACACAGAGAACCCCTGTCTCAGAAAACAAAAACAAACAAACAAAAGGTTTTTGTGAATTATATGTCATATGACATGCAATTGGTGTATTAAAAATTAAAATTGAAGAAAAAAGAAAAAAGCTAGGCGTGGTGGCACACACCCTTAATCGCAGCAGTGGGGAAGCAGAAGCCAGCAGATCTCTGTGAGTTAGAGTCCAGCCTGGTCTACAGAATGAGTTCCAGGACAGCCAGGGAAACTTAGTGAGACTCTGTCTCAAAAAAAAAAAGGAAGGAAAGGAGGGAAAAATGTAAGAAAGAATAAGAAAGAGGAGAATTAAAATTGATGTGTTTTTGTGATAAGGTCTCACTATGTAGCCCAAGCTAGTCTCCAACTCATGATATCCTTGTCTCCGATTCCTCCCAAAGGATTATGTATACCAACTTGCCAAAAAAACTTAATGAAAATTAAATTTGATTAAGTCACTTTAACAAAGCCATTACAAGTTAATACAATATAGTCTTATCTTATTTTAAAAAGAAAAGGAAGAAATCTGTTATCTAAAACAATAAGCAATTGTTGAGAAAGTTGGATCATTTTGCAAACTATAATTCTTACTTGCTAGAAGATAGCTAGATTCTCACATCTGTTTCTAGTCAATCTGATTTAATATGTTCTTTTTATGTAAGAAAAAAATCTTATTTCCACAAATATTTTGTTAGAAAAATGGGGTTAAAAGGGGCTTGCAGATCCCCTAAAAGGGACTTAGGGATCCCCAGGACCCTCTTCTAATTTAGAACCACTGTTCTAATTGAGAATACTGGGGAAGTCTGCCTAGCAACTGATCTCAGCAGTAAAGGCCCCGGTGATGCGCCCAGCCATCTATGTGACTCAGGCCAGTTACAGATTCAGATGATGCAGCAAATACAAAACCCTTCTCCTCCTTTTCCTCCTCCGCAAGGATGAGATGTGTTCCACGTTTTCCATTTACTTTATAGTCTGTGGTAATGAAGCCAAGTCAGGTCATCCTACCTCACTCAACAGATGTTTAACACCAATGAAACCATCATTTCTCATTGGTGTGTTCATTTTTCAGCTGGCTCTGGTGGTAGCTTAAGCCTACTGAAGCTGCTCAGCTTTTTTTTTCCCTCCAGGAGAAATATTTTCTTGCCAGGAATATTCACTTTAGTGCCCAACTTTTCATTACTACTGAAATTTTGAATTCAAAGAGAAATATTCTTTTAAAAAATTTCAAGTACTGGAAATATTTGAAGTCAGTTGTCTGTGATATCTTAATACCTTCATGAAAGTATATCAAAATGTACAGGGCTTTCTACTTTTAAAATGTAATTATCATGAGACTGTCCATGAGTTAAGGTCAAATCATAAATTTAGCTTGTTTCCATAGCATCCTGCTTCAAAAAGGAATTAACTCTCACACATGGTAGTTAAATACAGTGCAGCCCCTTCCCAGGAGATGAGAATAATCATCAGTCTCATCAGGCCGTCCTCTGCTGCATCCAGTGCCAGCCTGGGCAATATAAGACCCTATATCAAATAAAAATTAAAAACACCATAGTTTTCCACTTCAAAAGGCAGCCTCAGATGTGGGCAGCTTCCCTCCTTGGCTTTTATTCCTAGGTGTGGGACCACTCCTATACAGCTCCTTTGCTCTTCGGCTTCCGCATCCTTTTCTCATCTCTCCCTCATTATGCACAAAAATAGACCTTCTGTCTATCTGGGAAGAGATGGAGGGTGCCTCTGAATTATTAATGCCAGCGAAGCTCATAAGTGGAGTTCCCTCTCTCCCTTCTTCAAACAGCTGTCCTTTAGAGAAAGGGTAAGCTTTATAAAGAGGGTATTTTCAGCACTTTGAATTTGTAGAATGTTCCTCTTCAACATTTACCTTAGAGGAGAGACTATAAAATCCCAGGGAGCCGGGCGTTGGTGGCGCATGCCTTTAATCCCAGCACTCGGGAGGCAGAGGCAGGCGGATCTCTGTGAGTTCGAGGCTAGCCTGGGCTACAGAGTGAGCTCCAGGAAAGGCGCAAAGCTACACAGAGAAACCCTGTCTCGAAAAACCAAAAAAAAAAAAAAAATCCCAGGGAAGCTTAGATCACACACAGAGGTGGCAACATGTAGCCCCTACTGCAGTCTATGAACCTCACATCTGATTTCTGAACCATATAAATTTCATTATAAGACTTGAACACAAAAACCCCTGGGTCATATTGACATGTCTTAGGCCCAAAATGAACATACATGTGTAGGAACTGATCTACAGTTCCCCATCATAGCAGGGCTTCCTTTTTCTTTTTC
>CABHPP010116627.1:4783-15564 GCA_902168425.1 Peromyscus attwateri | reverse complement strand
ATGTGCTCAACTGTGACTGGGATAGTTTGCAAATGTTCCAGGAAGGACCACTGTGACCTTTGTGTAGGCTCTACTCCCCCCCTGATACCCCCCTTGAGGTTGACGTAACTGTACCCACTGTACCCACTCTGTGATCACTCTGTGATTGTATGGGAATTGTAATCTTGTGACTTGTGGGTTTTTCCTTTAAAAGTGCCTATGTGACTGTAGTACGATGCGACTCTTGCTCTTTGAGCTGAGTCTGCCCAACTGTATACAGCCATAATAAAAACCTCTTGCTATTGCATCAACTGGACTTTTGCATTTTTATATTATGTAGCATGAAATGGTTTGGTTTTATTAAACTAAGAGCTGCTAAATCTGTAAAATGATTAATAGTGTATATTTTTCCAATCAATAGCTAGATTTCTATTTATAGTTTTACCTTTACTGAATAAAACAATCTATTTCTTTTTTTTATACTTTTATTTTACCACAGACTATAAATGTTTTGACTCACTGAAACAGAAAGGAGACATGTCCAAGTACAGGTAGAATTGTTTGTTTGTTTGCTTTTTGAGACAGAGTTTATAACAGCCCTGGCTGTCCTGGAACTTGCTTTGTATACTAGGCTGACCTTGAACTCATAGAAATCCAGCTGCTTCTGCTTCCTGAGTACTGGGATTAAAGGCTTGTGCCACCATGCCTAGCTAAAAATTCTATTTCAATTAATTGCAGTATTCCAAAGATAAAATAAATTTCATCTATTATATGTCAAAAACCAGAGTAACTTTGTGACATTAAGACTGTGATAACTTCATGAATTTTTCACTGTTTATTATACCAAATTTTGACAAAGAGAATTCTATACATCATTCTTCCAAGTCTCACTCTATAAGTCATAGAATAAGGAAAAAGAATGATATATACATGTGTATTTATACAACATATATATTCATAATAAATCATCAAGGACAATCAAATAAGTCAAAATCGGAAAACAATAATGTTTAAGTGATATGTATAGTTTTCTTATTCTCAAAGATATTAAAGAGAAGAAAGAGTCTAAAATTTTATGTCAGTTTTGTGTAATTATTGATTTATAATTATAAGGCATGAATAACATAACCTTAAATAATATAGTTTGGATTTTTTACAAGTGTAAAATAAGCTGATTTTATGCATTTATTATAAACTAATATAATGATTTTTTTGTCAATAAGTTAAAGCTATTGAATGAGCACAATGGACTGATTTGTGCAAATTTTTTTGTTTCCCAGTGGTTTCTCAAACACTGACTTATCCTTGATTATTTCTCAAGAGTCAGGATTATTTTCATTTTTATCATCCCAAATAATCTCTTCAGAATTCATACTCTGCCATGATTCCCTAAACTCATAAAATTTTCAGTATTTGCCAGTATTTAGTCCTCATGTTTTTCTTAAATTCACATCATAACTATGTTCATATGATCCTTCAACCAAATGTCTATTGCATTACTTATGTAAGCAAATCATCTTTCATTTCTGTATATACTGGCATACACAAAGTACA
The DNA here is from genome assembly GCA_902168425.1 of Peromyscus attwateri. Classification (NCBI taxonomy): domain Eukaryota; kingdom Metazoa; phylum Chordata; class Mammalia; order Rodentia; family Cricetidae; genus Peromyscus; species Peromyscus attwateri. The sequence goes on along the minus strand of CABHPP010116627.1, from coordinate 14,031 downwards.
GTAAAAAAATAGATGCAAAGGAAAAGCTGAGTGAAATTTGACTCCATTATCATATCATTTGTAAACTGTTGACAGAATTAATCCCTTTATCCTAATATTATTAATGTAAACTGTTGGCAGGATGAATCCTTTTATCCTAATATTATTAGCCTATATCAATATTATTATTATTGGTATTATTAGAATACATTATTAGAACAAAAGTCATACAAATTTATCATAGATCATTTCTTGACTTTTTAGTTACAAGTTTCTATATATTATATTTATATTTACATTAATTATATTGTGGATGCTTTTACTGTGAATATGAAAACTTCCTCAAAAATTGAATGACTAGAAAATTTCTAAAGCTTCATAATACAAAAATCTTATAAAAATATCATTTTATATTTTATTTTTTAATTGTTGATTGTGCATGTATTTGTTCTTACATGTATGCAATAGCATGTTTTAAAGGTCAGAGTACACATTGAGAAAATTATTTCTCTTCTTTGATCATATAAGTTCTAGGGATAGAATTTGAGTCATCAGGCTTGACAGCAAGCACCTTTACTTCTTGAGCCCAGGATGTCACTAGCCCAGGATGCACATAATTTTATCCTGTGAGTAAGTACTGTGGCTGAAGTTTAATGAGGATGCCTGTGTTCCATTCCCTGTTGAGGGAAGAGTCATTATGAGATTGTAGATCTGTCCCTGTGGCTAAGACAGTCAGAATGATGAAACCTCTCTCCTTTACAGTCGTTGCCTTGGCCACCTCTGTGCTCACATTCTTCTTTATTTTTGTGCACATTGTATCTAGCAGCCCAGCATCTGAATTTATTTTTGTTTATGTAGTAACTGGTGTCCCTAAGGTAATTATAATGGGAAGTTTCAATGCCTCTGAAAACCTAGACTAAGAAGTAATCTCTCCCTTGTTCTATTGGTTAAGAGTAAATGGTAGGATGGACTCAGAGTTAACAGAAGATGCCTCCTGAGCTTGTGGTCATAGTGGAATCTTGCATTGGAGAATGGTTGAGAAGGACAAGATAACAAAGGTAGCAATGGCTATTTTCAAAAGAATTTTCAATATATACATGTTGCTTGAAAATTTATTTGTTGTTCAGTGGGTATTTCTCTTCTGAAATATATATTAAAGCTAGATTTAGCAGCAATCACTTGTAAATTACTCCAGTGCTGGCCAGGGAGGAAACAGGCAGATCCTAACAATCTCTCTGGTTGTCTGTCTAGCTAATGCAATAATTCTCAGGTTCAGTTAGATACCTTGTATCAAAAAAAATATGATAAAGTGATAAAGTACAGGATAGGAAGATATTTTGACATTGACTTCTGGCCTCCATGTATGTGTTCATTAGCGAGCATACTCCTCATACATATATAAGCACATGTATATATCACAAAAAAATAAAGAATAAATAAACTAATTAATAACAATGTGTTGATTGTTGAAGATAATTTCTTTGAAGTACATTTAATATAAGGCAGTCTGTGCTGAAAATTTTCAAATTGAAATATTGAGAGGTAGACACATTCTTCTCAATTGCTAAGCTATAAATTTCTTTTGCCTACAATAGCTCAAATGAGTATATGAAAATGATAGACATCTAGTCATGCATCTTTGTAATTAGTTAAGTGACTGTCATGTACAATTAAGGAATGCTTATACCACTTGAGGAAGCAGGAAGCTGGATTTGATTTAACCCAAATGAGTGTTCCCTAAACTAAAATTCTACATGTTTTCTTTTCATTAATACTGTCATTTAACTTGTGTTTAAAATACTTACTTTTAATATTTTTACATAGTTGAATGAATGTGCTGGGTTTTTTGTTGTTGTTTGTTTGTTTTTTAATTTCTTGTAGTCCTTCTGCTGGCTTTAACAAGTCCTCTTCATGTCCTGCAGAGCATGCTGAAAGTCAGATAGCAACTGAATTACACCACATAACGGAGAGCCCCAGATGTCAGGACTGATACACAGCTAAAGGGACTGAACTATTTATAAGCAGGTTGAAGATCTAGAAGAGACATTGGAAGTTTGCTCCATTAATTGAATAAATCTCTCTAAGTTATGTTCTTTTATTCCTATCAATTCAGAATGAGGGCAGCCATGCTCAACAGCCTAGCTGGAAGCAAAGGCAGAGCCACACTTCTTTTTTCTTTCTTTGTGTGTTTTAATCTATTAGCCTGTAAATTACGGAAGTTATTTTTGTTTCTTGTTTTAATTTCTTGGCATTCATAATAATAATATATTTTCCTTTGAACTTCTATAGTCTCATGATAAATTTACCGTCTATATTAAAATAATTAATTTATAAGTCTAACAAGCATTTCTGAGGTCAAATATTTACTTATATTTTTAGACAATACTATAATAAAAATATATCACATCACTAAATTGTTCGAAAAAGTCATAATTTAAAGGTTATAAATATTAATTAATAAAATATTAATATAATTGTAATATTCATAACTTCAGAATATTTTCAATGTATAATTATGAATCAATTTTCATGTATTTGTTGTTAAAGATTTCATTATTTTTAAGCATAATTATAAACTATGTAATTGTATGAGTTTTCAAAGACAGGAATATATAATATAATTAGCTTACTATGAAAAGGAAACTAGCACATTTTCACATAAATATAAGGCTTTCACTTAATTATTGTAAAGAAAATGAAAACATGTGTTCATATTGACTCAGGCTGTCAAGTAGCCCAAGCTGGCCCTAAAATTGTATCCTAACGCCTCAGTACCCTGAGCTTTAGAATTGCAGTTGTATTTTGCAGTGAGGGCAAGTTATAGCCCTTTGTGAGAACTAGATGTCTAAGAGTTGGAGTAAACCTCTGCTCCTGGAATGCATACCTGCTCCTGGAATGCATACCTGCTCCTGGAATGCATACCTGATGAGTGACAGCTTGCTTGTTGTTTCCAGGTCTGGAAAACCCTGAGCTTAAGGAACTCCTGTAGCTCTCTAATACTTTATTTACTCACAAGTGAGAGATTGACCGTTTTAGGGATGGTGCATGTCTGTGACCTCTTTCAGGGACCCCTGCATAAGGAGACAAGTAGAATAGGAACTTTTGGTTCAGTTGCTTTTGTCTGGCATGTGGCTCCAGGCTGGTGGACGTTGAATTTCTGTACTTTTGTGTGAGCCTTTGGCTTTATGGAGAAGATTTATCATCTGGTATTATAGCTCATTTTTTGGTTTATTAAATTATAGCATGCTCCTGTGGCTTTTCTTTAATTTTAAGTGTTATCATTTATTCCTTAACATTTTGTTCTGCTTCTCAAATTCCTTTTATAACTCATATGACTCTGTCTCTCTTCCTTCCTATCCTTCTTTCTCTGTTTTCATTTTTTAACAGGGTCTTACTCTGTATTTCAGGGTGGCCTCAAACTGGCAAAGATTCATTAACCTCTGGCTCCCAAGTGTTATGTTTATAGATATGCACCATATCCCCTTACATAACTCCCAATTAAGCACATGTGTAAACGGGAAAAAACCTTGGCAACTTCAACCCCACAAACTACCAGTAAATTAGGAAATATTTGCCCCATAAATGAGTTTGAAATGATTATGTCACTTCAAAAAAGATTTATAGTCATTTTACATAATTCAGTTTATTTGGAAAGGTATGAGGCATATAAATGGATACAAAGATAGGATATTTAATATACAGACCTGATACAAGAATCTAATAAATGCTTTGACAAGTGGAATGATAATATAATGTTTCCAATTCCCTGAATATGAATATCTTTTCCACAGATAGTAATTTTCTTAAGATGAGAATTTACCTCCATATCACTGATCAGAGTCCTGATTTTGATAAAAAGTCGGTTTTACATATTTCTACATTTTTCTTCATGACATATTAAGCAAAGATCATGCTTTTCCTGAGTTTTGAATAGGAATTGGAAGAGGTGATGCAATAACATCATGTAAATAAAAACGGTTAAACTAATGATTAACGATTTGGCTAAACTTTACATGACTGTTCATAAAAGTCTCATTTTCCTATATCATCTCCATCACATAAAATACTGTTTAACACTTTTGTTTCTTTGACCTTTTAATATATATTTCTGAGTTGATATTTTTATTTGTAGTGTGAGAAATATTGTTATATTTGTAACAAGCAACAACAATCTGCACAGCCTAATAGTAGAGGGCTGTGTACATCAATTATAATCAGTGCCTATTTGATTGCTCAATTCATCTGTTTACTTCTTATAATCCATGCCTAGCAAAGAAAACAGTTAAGACTCTTGATTGTAATTGTTTACAACATGAGAATTTAGAGATTTGATATGGTAAATTTGTCAACAAGTTTAACTGCTTTGTCTCATATGGGGATAACATGAGTTTATGGTGTGCCAGTACACATCTAGCAAAGAGTGAGTAGTCAGGATTATGAACCCCAGCTACGCTCATTGCATAATGTGTTTTTCATTTTCCTAGATAGTGGCAGCAACACAAATTTAAATAAACAGTCATGATCTTTGCATATTAATAACATAGGTTAAGCATTAAAATTTTTCACCTATGGTTTTCTTACTTCAAACTCAATTACACTGTGAACTTGTTTACAGTGTCTTCTCTCTTAATCTAATTCAAATTATAAAATAACACAAAGCTGTTATTTGTGGAGACACACTTTTCTCCTGTAATCAGCAGTATATTGAATTGAAAGATACAAGTATTTTAAAATATGGGCACTTTTAAGCTTCTCTATCTGAAGTTTAAATTCTCTTGTTATGTAACATAAGTTAATATAAATATTTGTTGATATATATTATGTATAATTAAGTAGTTATAAAAAGTATAACCTCATTTACTATGTCTTTTCCTTGAAATACTTCTTATAGAGAGTAAGCTGAAAGACCAAATAAAAGATTTTTTCCAAGAGGGATAGCTCAATCAATAATGTGCTTCCCATGCAGCTATGAGGATCTGTGTAACACAAATGTTAAAAGGTCATATTAATAGAAAACCCAGAGCCAGATATTAGAGTAAAAGCTGAAAGATCAGAAAAACAGAACAAGCCAGCCAGGTTCTTACTTTTATGAAATTCTCAGCCTCCAGAGAGAGACTTCATGTTTACTCATGCCTTATATACCTTTCTGTGCCCTGCCATCTTACTTTCCTCCTAGTGATGGGATTAAAGGCATGTGTCACCATGCCTGGTTCTGTTCCCAGTGTGGCCTTGAACTCACGGAGATCCGAATGGATCTCTGCCTCCCAAGTGCTAGGATTAAAGGCATATGCTACCACTGCCTGACCTCTATGTTTAATACAGTGCCTGGCTTTGTCCTCTGAACCCCAGGAAAGCTTTATTGGAGTACATAATATATCACCACAGATAGGTGTTCAATTTCTAGAGCCCACATACCAAGTCAGGCGTGGTTATCTATACTTGCAATTTTATTATGGGGAGAAATAAATGTAGGAAAATCCCTAGATCTTTCTCCCTACCTTGTGTAGCCAAATCAGTAAGCTCCAGGTTCACTTAGAGACCATATCTCACAAAATAGGGTGGAGAGTAATTGATGAAGAAAAGTAACATGGACTTCTCTTTTTCATACAAATGTATATACAAGCACCTACAAGGGACACATGTACACATGCATGAATTCCTGTGCATGTATTCATCAAACACACACACACACACACACACACACACACACACACACACACACACACGATCCTGTCCATGTACAGTTTGCTGTACCAATGAGCTTATCATGGTTACTTATAGGAACACAACAGCTATATCACCAATGAATTTCCTGTAGGATTTACTGGTAGCTACACCATCAGTATGTTTCACCTTATCAATCAGTTACCTATTCTATATGCTATTGTAACTTTGGGTGGAGGAAGACACCTCATGATGATGTTGCCAAGGTCTTGGGAGAATATCACTAGTTTGTGATTTTCTGGAACCCTTAGGAATTCTTCATTGAGAAAATTGTTAATAGGAACCATCCTTTGGGGATCCCTAACATTCATCACAGTCACTCTACCATGAAATAAAGATAGTCATATTTACCTGAGGAAACTACCACACTACATTCATGAAATGATTGCAAGAAAAACATTTATATTATTTATATTATAGTTTTTTACCTTGTAATGTATATCTTATCAGTAAATTGCCATGCCTGTTGAGCTCACTGGGAACTGGTTCTGGAAGCAGGGTTGCCCCCATTAATTTTCAGACCCACATATGTTTATCTCAAAGTGATCTATATCTAAGGAAACTATGCTCCTCTTCCCAACTGTGTGACAAGGAGGACAAAACTTTCTAACACTAGAAGCATTGTGGTCTTGAAAACAATTGGACAGTAAACCATTTCCAACAGATACATTGTTTATCTTATGATATAAATTTGATACAGTGAGAAAGAAAAGCCATAATTTCAGTTACCAGAAGCTCATCCATGGAAAGAAACCTCAATTAGGATATCCAGCTTACTGCCTCATAATGTTGGTTTCTGTGGGATATTGTGAGTGTCCAATTTAGTGAGGTTATGTCTTTTAATAGTTGTTTTAAGACTCACCAAGGGTACAATCTTCTAGGCATAAACCTCTTCCTATTGGGAACTCCAGCCGGCTGCTGGAGATGTTTCACTAATCAATTTCTGCTGGAAGTTTTGCAGTCTGGAGATTGACTTTTTGATGTTTATAAATGTATCATCTATCTATCTATCTATCTATCTATCTATCTATCTATCTATCTATCTAACATATATCTATCATCATCATCTATCAACTATATCTATCACCTATCTTTTTATTTATCTATCATATATCTCCTTGTATGTATGTATGTATGTATGTGTCTATGTATTCGGTCATCTATCTATGTATCTATTTCTCTATCATCTATCTATCTATCTATCATCCATCTATCATATCTATCTCTTTGTATCTATCATCTATTATCTTTTTATATCAATCATCTATCATCTATATATCATATCTCTTTGTATCTATCTACCATCTATCTTTTTGTATCTATCATCTATCTATCATCTATCATCTATTTGTCTATCTATCTTTATATACACATATATATGACAGTTGCTATTGAATCTTTTATTTTGACTTGGCAAATACTTAAAGTCATTCATTTAAAACCGAGTATATGGTGAACATAAGTTGTCCTCTGGACTTACAACAAACACACATCAGACTGTTAAGCTATCTTAAAATGAAGATACACTGCAATAATGTTTAGAAAATATGCAGTAAAATATTTACTGCACTCACAATAACTTACGTATGTTGTATAAAATTGGAAAACTTAGTCCAAACTCTTATCAGCCAAATTATCTTCTAATTATAAAAATAATTGAAGATTTTAACTAATTGGATATTTTCAGGGTAACTAAAGTCCAAACCTCACATTTTACCTTGTCAGTCTACCAGCATCAATTTATATACCAGACAATTATGCTTGAGTCACAATTTAATATTCACAAAATGCTTTTTAATCTAGTAGCTCAAATATTTAATACTTTTATGGTCTAAGTTTCTGAAAGCCTTGGAAATGATTTGGTTGCAGGCATAATCATAGTGGTTTCTATGGGTGTGCACTGTGATACAGAACTACTCTTTAAAAAGAACATTAGAAATCAGCCTCATGATATAAATAATGTCATCATAAAAATGAAGAGACTAGTTTTATATATCTATATATACCTATCACCTATATCACCTATCTATATCTATCTATATCTTTATGTATCTCCTGACCTCCTCTATTTTATCTGTCTTTCCTTTCTTTCAGATTTCAGATCACAACAAGTAGAATGGTTAACATCAAGAAAAATCATGACAATAGGTATAGATGAGAGTGTGGAGAAAGGGAAAATTATTTTCATTGCTGGTGGATATTTAATGTAAATTGATGAAGCCATTACAGAAATAAGTTTCTCAGAAAAACTAGAAGTAGACCTACAATATGATCTGGCTTTACCAATCCTGGGTACATATGTAAAGAATTATAAGTTCCACAAAGATGCTTTGTAAATCCATGTTTATCAATGCACTCACAATAGGTAAGAAACTTAACCAGTTTAGATGTCCATGAGCAGTAGAAGATAAAGAAAATGCAGTGGATATACACACAAAATTAAATTTTATCCATTAAATTAAATCATAGTATTTTTCAGAAAAAAGATTGACAGAAATTGAAACTATTATGTCCACCACTGAAATAATGCAGACTCAGGAAGCCAAATTCTAAATTTTTTCTTCCATATGTAAATTCTGAATTATAATTAACATCTATGTACATGAGAATATGTATGTCTGCATACATATATGACTGTAGGTTATGAAAATCAAAAAAAGGAACAATGAGAGAAGAAAAAGAATTTTGAGGGAGAAAACAGAAAAGAAAAAAAGGATAATAGAATGAACACATGTGATGTGAAGGAGGGCAGAAACTGCAAGAAGGAGAAGTAGACCCACAAGGAATGGAAAGAAGTGTATAAGAGAAGAAGAGAAGAAGAAATAAAGCAATGTACATGAAAATATCACAATGCAAACTCTTAATTCGTATGCTAATTTTAGAAGTAATAATAGGAAAATAACATGAATGTAAATTCTTCTCTTTTGGTCCCTCACCTTGGAAATGTTCATATTGTTTCAATAGAAAGCCCGTGATTTCACTTAAATAGCACTTAACTGTTAAAATCTTTATTTGATCCTACCTAGGACACAATTTTAGCCACTCTCATCCCCAAAGTGTGTATTTCAAGCTTAGAGCCCTGTTTTGGCTTTGGATTCTCACTATAAGCCTGACTAAAAGTAGTAAATACAATCATTTCATTACTCAAATTTTATAGTGTTTTGAAATTTTCCTGCTAAACAAAATTTATTCATTATTTCTGCATTTAGTCTTTCTCAAAGAGCAAAGGATAGAAATGTCTCTTATTCTTTTCCTGGCAAATCTGTGAGAAGTTACCTGAGTAGGTTAGCGTTGGATGTGTGTGTGAACAACTATCCTAATTAGTCTAATTAATGTGGGAAGAGCTACCATCAGAGTAGGTAGAACTATGAATGCCCATCTCTTGGAGGCCTGCTCCAAGGAACATCACTGAAGAGGAAGTAGAAGGGTGATATGAACCAGAGTAAGTCAGCTGTGGGTTTATCCCTTTTTGCTATGACAAAGGAGCTACACTCATGAAATTTCTTTTTTTTTTTTTGTTTTTTGTTTTTTGTTTTTTTTTTTTT